>APFE030016748.1:0-18160 GCA_000404065.3 Pinus taeda | reverse complement strand
CCACACCACTTGCCCTTCAAGCATCCAGTGACTACGAGGGGAAAATATCGTGCAATGTCATAGACCACTATCATCTCTTATGTTGCCTGCTATAGTAAGACTAATGGTGCCGGGGATCAAGGAATCTTTCTTGATGCGCGCCCCCCAGTAAACTCCTCATGAGCGACCCAACTTTGGGACCTGCCCTCATGGCATCGTGATCTTCAAGGCAAAGGTGTTTCAACCCTTCCAGCCCAAGTCACGGCGGGAGTGCTAGTGGGTGAGATCAAGGACTCTATCCCACCCCTTCCATGTAGTTCCATCCACCTGTACAACCCCATCACCCATATGTGAGTCATTCGGCCAAGCAACTCATCTGTGCCTGCAACCATTAACATATCATTAGAATATAGATGACGATATATAGCAGGTTTCAAAATCGATTTCAAAGATAAAATAATATAAATTTTCATCAAACTAGGTGTCGTCAACTCGTCATGTGCGAGTGCCTCTGGTGGTTTTCCTGTCATACTCAATAATAATCAGTAACCAGGTTTTTCAGTGTTAGTCATTGTCATAATCACATTACTACCATCACCTAGTCATTCACATCATTGTTCATTGTGAACCAGAACTAATGTAAGTAGCTAACATAGGGGATACCTCCATCATGGGCTAGCATCATCCAATAACTTTAATGGGAACATACATATAGATCAAGCTATTCCATCAATTATAACATCAATAGAAACATTCCTATCTTTAAACCTACTACAACAATATGATATAATAGTACACAAACAGTTAATTAATATCGTAATGATAATAATTAATAGAGAACATACATAACCATCACATTCACTGATAATAGAGTCACGTTTCTGGATCCTCAGCCTGAGTTACTCATAGACTAAAGTATGTAAGATAATGTCATATTAGAGTCAGGAAACTAGAGAGGGCACTACAATATTAATGAAGACCAAAAATAGTTACGTTTTCCAACATGACTCCCTTCTAATTTTAGATTTACAAAATACACAACCATCATTTAACTACTTAAAAATGAAGAGTAATTATGGCTAGTCCAAGGAATATGCTCCTTGATCTAAATTTTCCTTCTAGTGAATAATGGTATGGATTCTATCATCGTACAAGTTTTCATCTATCTAGGTATTATGTTGGTGCAAAATATTGGAGGAATCAACTTGAAGGGACAAGTTAGTGTCAAGTTCTACTTTGGAAAATTGGGGTTGAAAATCATCTAAAATATTTTGGGGCCATTTTGAGGCATCAAACTTCATTTTTTGGTCCAAAACACTCTTCCAATCAAGATTGAATATTCTACACACTGAGATATTTCCAATGTTGGAAGAATCACCTCATTCGGAGACCGTATGAAATTTTTTTGCCTCTCATGATCCGAATTGGATCATTAAATTGTTTGTCATCCATATCAATGCTTTTAAAATGGAAAAAGTGGAGGAATTAGTTCACAATACCATTTTTACCAGTGGGACCCAATTTGGAAAATTGAGATGTGAAACCTTTTGAAAGTAGTTTGAGGCATCAAACAATGTTTTTTGGGGTAAAACTTTGTCACTTAAGCACAACACCTTTTTGCACTAATTTACATAGATACCTTACCAATGGCACAAGAATTGCCTCAATCCAATTTTGTAGGAAAAAGTTATGCCAACTGGAAGTTGACATTCTTATTTTGACGACCATAATTCGAAGAGGATGCCCATTCATCCCCATTATTCACGGAAAAGGGGATAACCACGTGATCATGTTGAAGAAGACTCTAAAAGAATTCAATTGTAACTCTAGTTAAAATTTGAAGGAGTCAAACTTAACCACTAGTAGGCTATTAGACTCGGTACCATGCCACTACAAGGAAAAGGGGTTCCATTCTATTGGAGTGAATTTTTTTCAATAGATGAGAAGAGTAGCCAAGAGTGGAAAGGGAAAGATAAAACAAAGAGGATTTATGCATTGTAGCAACCTGCGGGCCACATGCCTCACTTATTTTTACTTGCATCCATTTCTGTTCAAAGACAAAGAGTTGAGCAACCTCACCTTCCAAGTTGGTTTTTTCCTAAAATGGTTTCTTAGGTCACATCTTGTGTAAATTTTTGGTTTGTGAATTTTATTTTATTGTTCTTTGTTTTCTACATAATTATAATTTGCATGTATACACAATAAATAGTAATTTACGGATCTAGAAATCTAAGGATAATAAACCCTCATAATGTAGATTTCACATTCCAAGCATAATTTTATCAAATATGTTATGACAACTTGTTCAGTGGAATATCCATGGTAGTTGACAGATCATACTGGTATCAAAGCAGGTTTATTTGGGTATATTGTGGGGATTTGCAAGGGATCAAGATCGATTAAGCCAAACTTCACAAAATTCTAGTGATGGGCAAAGAATCTATGAATAACCCTCAAGATCCCGCAAAGGAGAGGTTTGCAAAGTTGGAATCACAAGTCGGAGATATAAAATGTAATGTGGTCCTCCTCTTGACAACCTTGATTAATAAGTTTGGGTTATTCAAAGAATATGGAGGTTCTAACACAGAGGTTACATTAGAGGAAAAATCACATATTAGGAATAACAAAAGAGGGAATCTAAGAAATAACTAGAAAAGGATCAACTCAGTTCAAGTGTTGTGAACCATTCATAGGCAAAATTCAAAATGGAAGCAAAGGTTGACATCAAGCTATCATAAGGTGAGATTGATGGTTTGAAGCTACGTCACTGGTTGAAATGATTAGAAATTTATTTAGTGTTCATCATATCAAGGAAGAACAAAAGATTTCACTTACTCGATTGAAATTAGAGGGGCATGCTCTAACCTAATGGAAAAGCCACAATAATACCTTGAGGTTGGAGGGAGATCCTCCAACACCTAAGTGGGAGGATTTCAAAACCCTCATAGAATCATAATTCTACACTATTAGGTATGTAGAGGACCAATGGATTTGATGCCATTACTTAAGGTAGAAGCAAGGGCTTAATTTGGAGGTGTACACCACATAACTTAGAAATATGGCCATAATGTTGGATATCTACCCAAATAACCTAAATGTACTCTTGAAGTATCCAAGGTGTCTACACAACCATATACAGAAGCAAGTGATGTTGTTCAAGCCCATATTAATATACAAAGGTTATGTACAATCACAATACCCATAAAACATAAGCGAGAAGAAAGGGAAATCAAGTGGGTCAAAGAAGAAAGAGCACCATGAAGCTTCCAACAAGGGCAAGAAGAAGTGGAAAGGAGGAAAAGACAAGAAGACAATATCGACAACGCACTAGTGCAAAGATCCCAACAACCAATGCAACCATTGTAACATGGACAACCATATAAAGGAGAAGTATTGGAAGTTGCACCTAGAGCTTAACCCAAAGAAGAAAAAGAAAGATACTAAGAAGAATAATCTCATGGATATTGATTTGAGCAACTAGGTAGAAAAGTAACTTGAACGTGGATCAGAAGATCATTTGTACATCAATGCAAAAAGAGATGAATCTAAGTAGCCTTCAGCAATGAGAAGAGAATGAGAAGACCAAACTCTTCCATATGAAGATATAGGTCAAGAAGAAAAATATTTATTCTCTCTTTGACTCAAGATGACAAGTGAATCTCATTGTAGTAGAGATGGTCAACAAATTAGGATTGGAAGTTTGATATCATCCAAGCCCATATCCATTGGGATGGGTAAATAAGGATGCAAAAATAAAGGCAACCAAACAATGCAAAATCATATTTGAGAAGGTTATAACCTATAAAATTCATCAAATTTGTAGGGCACATGACAATTCCTCAACACATCGCAACTCCTCAATGCATCGCAAACCCTCATCACACTGTAAATTTTCAGTGTGTCACAACCTTCCATTGCAAATCTCCTTAGGATATTGCAATTAATACACATCCACAATGAAATTGTTATATAAACAACCCCCTCTATTTTATTTTCTCCATGCTAGATTATCACAAGCCTCCCTTGCTTACGTGTGTTGCACCAATTGGTAACGTGTCCCTATTGTATGAGTTTGCATTATGCTTCCTGGAGCTGTAACGCCCGTGCCACGTTTCAAGTTGGTATTGCTCATATTGTCGATTTTTTTTGTTAATAGACTGTAGGGGCTACCCTATTTCAACATGGCCATTCATCTCCCAACCTTTCACCTTCTGCCTTATGCATATGAGCATGGAAAAAACTTTATAGACTTCAACACTTAGCCATTTTTATCAATCCTCGTTGCCATCGTGTCACAGTTGTGATTCACATTGATGTGTTAGTACCTTGTGTACTGCACAACTCACATCACACTTTCTTGATTCATCACATTGCATAAATGTTGATTAGTATAAGTCTTAGTGTTGTGCTACAACACAAAACATTTACACATCACACAATGAAGTTTTGCAATGTGATACATAGTCATGATGTAATCCATCCCTGCATCACGACACAATCTTGGTTGATAATCTAATATCTTGCCTTGTGACACAATGCATCTCCTAGCCTTAGACTACACCGTTCTTTTGTGTTGCACCCCAAGTTATGTTTATCTTTCTAATTTATTTGTTCAATATATTTGATCTTCGAGGCTCGGTTGATTTGTAGTAATTTAGTATATAATCATTTGAATATATGTCTCCTCCTAAGAGAAGACCTGGAAAAGACCCCATGGAGGAAGAATATGAGGAAACTCCCATCACATTATTGCTCACCTATGTTGATACAAAGTGTTATATTGATAAGTCAATTTCTCTCAAATGGCCATAAATCTACCATCTATTCTCAAGGAAAGAATATCCTAATGGGGGGGAAGACATCAAAGTTTACCAAAATATCAAAAAGTCATGGCTGCATTAGGCGTCTTCTCACCCAACAATATTTCGATGTGGTGAGACCATATAATGAGTGGTCAAATTTATTGAGTGTAGTTTATTATGTGATATGTCAACTAATAAGTTTCTAAGGAGGTTAGGATTTTGATGCCCTAACAATTAAAATTTCAACAATTACCTATGCAATGAATAATAGATTTCTCATAAGAGAGCTACTAGGAGTTCACCAATAGGATAATTCATTCACATATTATATGAGTAATGCATCCAATACATACTCTAGATAACATTAAGTATATCTTCAACAAATTAGGGCATAATTAGAATGACCTAGAATCAACATTATTCCATACATTAGACATGAAGAAAATAGATATTTAACAATTAGGTACAACTACAAGACAACATGCAACGATTCCATCCATTTGTCCCAAGAATAGCTCAAAGATAACCAAAATCAGCTCCAAATATCAAAATGCATTTATAGATTCAATCTCTACCGCAAGAAAAAAGAGTTGAAATTTCCCTAGAGACATAGAGATTGAAATCTCCAAGTGTGCAATGATGATATATAACAACAAAATGTTCCTCTATTTATATGAGAAAGACAACATGCAAAGATTCCATCCATTTGTCCCAAGAATAGCTCCAAAGATAACCAAAATCAGCTTCAACTATCAAAATGCATTTATAGATCCAATCTCTACCACAAGAAAAGAGGGTTGAAATTTCCCTAGAGAGATAGAGATTGAAATCTCCAAGTGTGCGATGATGATATATAACAACAAAATGTTCCTCTATTTATATGAGAAATTTGAATGCCTAATTAGCCTACTAGCTCCTCAATATCATAAAATAATGTGCAAGAAACACCCTAAGTCACTAGCTCACCTAGTAGCTGATCCAAACCGAAAGTGGCATCCACCCATAAAATTCATCCACCCATGGTATTCATCCACCCATGGAATTTACCCATGGTATTGTAACAATGATCCGAATGGAAAGTGACATCCACCCATGGTATTTATCCACCACATAATTTACCCATGGTATTGTAACTAAAAAAAGCTATAAGTAACAAGCCACATTTTGTAAAAGGTCCTTTTACAAAATGCAACTTGCTACTTATAGCATTTTTTAATTACAATACCATGGGTGGATAAATACCATGGGCGAATGAATATTATGGGTGGATAAATACCATGAGTGGATACCACTTTCCGTTTGGATCATTGTTATAATACAATGGGTAAATTCCATGGGTGGATAAATACCATGGGTGGATTAATACCATGGGTGGATGCCACTTTTCATTCAGATTACTCACCTTTCAAGTGGCATAACTTTTGCATACAAACTCTGTTTGAGGTCTTTCTTTCACCATTGGAAAGGTATTTGAGTGTGGCACTTAAGAGGAAAAGTTTACCCACAAAATACACCATTTAGTGCCTCAAACTACTTCTGGAAGGTTTCAAAACCCAATTTACCAAATTGGGTCTCGCCCATAAAAATGGTCTTATAAGCTTATTTGTCCAATTATTCCACTCTAAAAGCATCAAGATCGATGAAAAATAATATAGTAATCCAATATGGATCATGTTGGTTCATAAACTTTGTAAACACTTGATCTCCAATGCTTGGTTTTTCGAATGTATGAAAAACCACCAATTTTTCCAATAAAGTCTCTTCGTATAAACAATATTGACGAAAACAATATGGCCAATGTGCGACCAAGACTATGGCCTTTTACCATGAATTTCACATTTCCATGAACATGTAATAACTATTTTAATCTCTTAAAAAGAATAAAATACACCTAAGGTTTGTCATGATTTTCTTTTTCATCAAGTGTAATATCACTTAGGGGAAAATTACCCTTAGGGTTGAAAAGAGCACATGACAAAATTGTACCAGTATCACAATATTTCTCCTAAGTTCAAAATGAGATGGTATTGAATGCACAACAATGCAAACAAATAGTTGATTTTACCAATAACACTACTAGTACATACCAGACTACAAATTTACAATCTCACTCCAAATGTTGTTACACCAACAAACCTTGTTGTACAGTACTCATAAATTTATAAATATTGGAAATATTTTATTGAATGCACCAATAATATACATTATGATTATGAAATCAATTAATCCTATCATCAAAAATGTACATTTGGTAGATTCAATATAGAAATAACCAACTTACAAGATCATCAGTTTCCTTGCTTCCTTAGAAAACACCCTAATAATGCCCTTCACGGCTCAGATTGTAGTCACTTCCCCATTTTACCATAAAATACCTTTGTTGCATTCAGAGATGCTCTAACAAGCCTTCACTACTGCCTTGTTGCTCCCAAAAATGCCCTAAGAGACCTCATTACTATCCAGAGATGCCTTAAAAGACCTCACTACCCAGACCAAACTTTAGAAAGGGTTTTGCTACCAAGATTGACACCTCATAAAGGATCTTCTACCACAATTAACACCTTAGAAAGGATTCACTTCCATGATTAACCATCATAAATGATATACTACACAATGGACACCTCAACAAGGATATGTTGGCACAATTGACCATAAGAAAGGATCCATTACCATAATTTCCCCCTTAGTAAGGATCTATTGACACAATTGACCCTCATGAAGGATCCACTGCCACCAATAGAGCTTCAAAGCTCATGTGTTGCCATAGATTGCCTTAGATAATGTATCAGGGTGGCTGGGTACCCAGATCAAGCTACAAAATTAGTGTGCTACCACATATTGTATTATACAATGTCACAGGGGTGATCCATTGCCTAGGTCATGCCATAGAACTAATGCGCTACCACATATTTCTTTAGATAATGTCATAAGGGTGATATGCTACCCATATCATGCCACAAAATTAATGCGCTATCACAGATTGCCTCAGATGATGTCACAAGGGTGAAACGTTGCCCAGATAATGCCCTAAAACCCTCACTTCCATAGACTTGCTTCCTAAGAACCCTTATTGCCACAAATTGGATGAATGACACCTTCAAATTTATGTTAAATAGAGTAAAGAGAAAGGGGGATTGACTAGGGTTGAATCTTTCACCATTGAAACCAACCATAGAAAAGGGGTCATAAAACTCTCTAAGAGCCTCAACTAAAAAATTAGAAAGAACCACCATCCATGCATGATCAAAATGAATCTCCTCCCTCCTTTTTATAGATTTCCTTTGGGGTCTTTCCCTTCTAATTTAAATTTTGAGTGACTAACAAGTTTCCCTCAATTTTCCCAAAATTTGACTTCTATTGTAAGTTTCCCTCCATTTACCCAAAATTATGTAATGTTACTCAAATAACATCAATAATGGGTTCCCCCATTTACAAATCACTATAATCTACGAGGTTAAATAGGTTACTATGTCCCTCACTTTGGACAATTAATTTGAAGAGGACCTTAAAATCCCCCCTCCCTGACATTGCTTGTCCTCAAGCAATTGAAAATTGCCGTATGATATGTTCTCCTTCTTCCATCATTACTTCAAAGTAACCTCCTAGAATATCCTTTGGAGTGCGACCAAACTCATTTCTAATGCTTAGTGTTTGTCCAAATTTCGCAGTCTCTTTCCTTAGTTTTCCAACTCAATCTAAAACACCTACAAGCAAATCATCAAAGTTTTTCAAAGAGGATGAAGATGAATCATTTGTAAATTTATTGTTTGCTATGTCTAGCTCCTAAAAGAGGGATAATATAAAATATTTATAGGCATATAGTTTTTCTTGGCCAAGCTTATATTCTAATTCTTGAGATTTTCTTAGGCCATGAAGAACCTTGTTAATTTTGTTCTTAAATTTTAGAGCCATGATATGAACAAGTGAAGTAAGTAGATCCAAGGATCCATTTGTTTCTTCTAGAACTGACCTCGATCTAATTTGTAATATATCATGAACAAATAAGCTTCCTTTCTGAGAAGTTATATCAGGTAGAGTATTTGTTGTTTGGAAAAGGTCAAAGGGTTAGGTTCAAGTTGCAAATGAATTTCCAAATGGATATTCACTCATTCTATTGTCTTGATCTCTAGAGTTTGAAAGAGAGACATGGATAATATTTAGAGGCTCCACTTGATAGTTAACCTTTTCAATAATACTTCCTTCATCAACTATTATTGAATGTTGATGTAACTCCACAATATCTGCCAAATTCATTCCACTATGAAGCTTATTTAGAGATAAATCTATATTATTCTACATGCTTCTTCCCACTATATGTCTTGTATCCTGTATGATACGTAAAGAAATACCCAAATTCTTTTCAACTTTAGCCCACACTTCCAAAGATTTAGAAGCATGAAATATGTTGGAAACAAGCATCATTAGTTTTGTCCTTTTAGCACTATGCCTACAATAATATTCCACATCTAAACCAATGCTTTTCTCCACGCTCACCATATGACAAAGTAGAGCATACTCTAGGTGATCAACATGCCCACAAAAAAAATCATCATTCAATTTTTTCTCACATAGATAGAACAATGATATGTCCCACCCTGATTAGTAGCCTTCCCATAGAGAATACAAGAGAATTTGTGGCAAAAACCAAATTCAATGCAACATATATCACAATTCATCACCTTGAGCGATTTCGTCTTGCCATTTTCTAGTCCACATTTATAATTTATAGCCTTACATCTCTCTAATGTATTCCAACACAATTTTGATCCTCTCATAGGTTTTGCAGTATTTTTTCCTCTATGAACGCCGATATTATTTACTTCCTTTGGATGGCTAATATCTAAATTTAAGGAACCTTCAGACAACTTGTCACTTAATTGCCTTATTACAATAACACCTTTCCTTGTTATAGGTAAGTGATGTTTCTTATTATTTGAGTTGTTTGTTGTATAAGGTGTAGCACTTCAAGGTTGATCATATTCATCACGTGTTAACCAATCTAGATTAGGACATACATGCTCTTGCCAACATGCAATGATAAAACTGCCACGTCGGTCATTAACTATATTTTTAGGTAGCCCATGTAGTCTAAACACCTCCTTGAAGAACAATTTTGGCACTTGTGCTACCTTATAATCTACTAAGATAACAAAATATGTGCAATCCTAGCCAACCTGTCGAACTATCACATAGATACAATCATTTCCTTATGCATTGGGTAGACCTATGATGAATCCCATTGATACCCTCTCCCACTTATACTTTATAATTGGTAAGGGTAGTATTAATCCTATAGGAATAGTATGCTTGGGCTAGTTCTACTGACAAGTCATGCACTCCCTTACGTGCTTCAACACATCATCCTTGAGGCCTTTCTAGGAAAACCTTTCTCTAATCTACCTATACATTTCGAAGAAACCTTCTTGTCTTGCTAATGGTGTGTCATTTGCGACCTTCAAGATCTCCTACTTGAGTGTACATTTAGGGACCAAATATAACTCATCTTTATAGAAAATGACATCATCTTCTGCTCTGTACCTATCATCCTGGATGAGGTTGTCCATTAACTTGCAAGCAAACTTGTTTTTGGAATTTTCTTTTAGGAGGTTTTCCAATCTTCCGTGATTTCCATGAGTGAACATGTGGTTGGTTTCCTGGAAAGTGCATCAGCCAAAAATGTTCTTCTTGTACCAATACAAAATCACAGGCTTTATATTATTGGTTGCTATCTAATGACTTTGGACTCTTAGTGAAACATTATACTAGCACTCCATGCATGTATGTAGCCTCCATTTTCTTAGCTAGTATAGTTCAAGGACCACCATTATACATACCTCTCTACACTACCTTGCTACTATTCGAGGTCCTAGATTCCATGTCCATCACTTCGTAGTTCATTGACAATTTTCTTAATGAGTGCAACCATTGTACCTCCAACACAACATTGATATCTGCAAGATCTACTATGTAGAAATCATCGATGAATGTGTAATTACCTTGTGTCACACTCAAGAGTGGAATATTTTCTATGCATGTCATGTTGTGCCCGTAGGTCATCATAATGTTAAAGCCCTCTAACTCTTTTTTGGGAATACCTTTTTGTGTTACCAAAGCTTCATTGATGAAATTGTGAGTTGCTTCGCCATTGACCAAAGTTTTAATTTGGTTTCCTTGTATGACCCCCTTGATCTTGATGGTGTAATATATAGGGACTCTAGAACGAGTGGTAATAGTACCACCCTTAATTATTGTACAAGGCCTCCCATCCTCCTTAGCTTCCTTATGGGACTACTAGGCTCACTACTTAGTGTTGGTATAGGACCCTCTTCATCATCATTCACTGACATCACCTCAATATAGTGAATCTTTCCCTTGACCAAGCATCTGTGACCTAATTATTGGGTGTGGTTTTTTACCTATTTTCTGCACATTCTTTCCCCAGTTTTGACCTATCTGTCCTCCAGTTCTATAACTTTACTTGATCAATTTCCCTGTTTTCTCACCTTTTTAACCTATTCTACTGTCATGTTACTTTGCTTTATTTTACTGAATCATACAAGGCTTTATTCCTTTTTGTGGCTAACTGGGAGAGTATTGAAAAAGTATTTTGGGAAGCTCGTCTTCTTTTTAGGTGATGGATTGCAAGAACAAAGCTATCGAGTAGACAGGCAGCGTAGATTAACTGCAGAGAAGGGTAGAACAGTTCGCTATTACACCTTGGATGTTGTTACAACTTGCTGTTACACATTCAATGATGTTATAGGTTGCTATTACACATTGGATGTTGTTACACTACGTGTTGATACAAGAGTCCGCTATCACGCCAAAAGTGTTGTTGCCAGTGATGTCGTGACATCCCGAATCGCCATTCACTCGATGTTGTTGCACTGAAGGTAGCAAATGCGGGTACTATTCCACATAACAGTTGTCGGCAGTAGGGATTGTTTATTTTGGAAGCAACAAAACCCAAGCGGTTGCAATCCTAACTGATGTATATTTGTATTTAGAAATAGGTTGTAACTACTTTTTTTTTATTAGCATGAGAATCGTGAGATTCTCATGACTGATCTGTTTTCTAATATCGGGTTGTATTAACTATAAAGGAACTCGATTTTTCATGTACAAGGATATGACATATAGAAAAGTACTATTACTTTTCTTCTGTAATTATGAGTTTATTTTTAATATTCATCAGCACAATGATGTTGTTACTACTCTTCAACTAATTCGTTAATTACTTTTGTGTTATTCTTGCACCCTGCTGAGGAGGAAGGGCCCTCTTCTTTGGTAGGGATTGTAGTGATAGAGGTAGTGTACATTCTAGTTTAGCTAATTGATTTATGGTTTCTCATTGTTGTTGTACAAATCGTGGATTACATTCACTGATGTTTCTATTTATATTATGCTGTTACACTATGTTAATCAACAAAATGGTAGTAACCAGCTAGAGTAGATATTAGTTCCTATGTGGCACGCCTTTACTTTGATAGCGGTGAAGTGTGATTTAATTATGTAGAGTGTTTTTATGCCTACATGCATGGTTTGATTCAGCAATTTAGATCAACGACATCTTTTATTGTTTTCTGCACTTTCTTATTCTTGGTTGTGGTGTATCAGCACAGACAGTGAAAACTCCATTGAAACAACAAGACCTACCTTGGGTTGAAAATTAAATGTTGCAGTCTTGGTCAATTAGGATTGATTAAAACAACACTACATTTTGGCGCCATTCCAAGGATAGCAGTTGACGATACAATCAGCCAAGTTGTTTGTCTAATGTAGAGTGTTCCTAGTCCACACTTGCTGGGTGGTAAGATGAGAGGTAAGAACCTGCACATCGCTCTAACATACCTGGGCGGGCTCACCATTGTGATTACTAGGGCACTTAGGGAATTTTGGGGTTTTGTTTAGTGTGTCTTCAGCTCTTCAGTTGCTGGGCAGTAAGACGAGAGATAAGAACCGCACATCACTTTAACATACCTAGGCGGGCTCACCATTGTCGAAGGCTGAGACACTCAGGGTGTGAGTTAATACACATCGAGTCCATGTGTGCAATTGTAGGAATTACAGAAATACTAAAATCACCCCCAATCTAATTAGTCACAGGAAAAATGGGTCGTAAAAAGGAAAGGAAGAGTGTAGATTTGGGAAGGAAGAGATTTATCGAGGAACTAATCTCCAAGGCAGAAAAAGAACAATCCAAATCTCAAAGGGATGCAAGGAAAACAGGGCGGCATAAAGCTATTACTCCCATAGCAAAAGAAGAGACCTCTGATTCCTTTATCTTGAGACCATATCATTCTAAAGCTAGCACCCATACCCACGAGATCAAGAATCCAATTCATGAGTAGGAAGGGGAAACTAGTAGCCAGAACTTGAGGACCAATGGGCAAGGGGAAACTGAGGGGGAGCATCGAACACCTGAGACGGAAAAACACCTGTTGGTTTATCAATATCCAGATACAGGTAGTGTGGTGAAACAACCAGCCCTAGGAGTATCTAAGGCACTAATCACATCTACAAGGCCATCACAAGAACAGCTTGAAGGACGTCTACTACAACAAGGATTAGAAGAATTAGTCACGGGGGACAACAATGACAATAATGCTAAAAAAGATGCTATTATCACCACCTTTGAGTTCCCAATTGGGGATATCAGGAGTGAAGCTCCTATGAAAAATATTCCTCTATCATCCTTACCATCCTTTCATGGGATGAATGTGGAAGATCCAGACACCTTTTCATTTGAGTTTGATGTCTTATGCAGAAGTTATGATTATATCGCAGATGCTCAGAAATTAAAACTATTTCTTGCTACTTTAAAAGGGGCAGCCTTGAGATGGTTCATGGGATTGGGCTCTGCTTCTATTCGAACATGGAATGATATGAAGGAGACGTTCTTATCAAACTACTAGGACTATTGCAAAACCAAGGACTTAAGGGAGGAGATATTCAGAATGACACAGAAGGAGGATGAAAGCCTAGAAGATTATGTGGTGAGGTTCCACTATAATTTGTAGCGGTCTAAACATAGTGATCTAGACCAGGAGATATTGAAGACTATATTTATCAGAGGAATGAGGGATGACTGTCTTGATACCCTGAACCTACTAGGGAAGGGGGATATTTCGCAAGAATCATTCGTTGAAATTGTAAAGCTCTGCCTAAGATGCTCTAGAGGATTGTCTAAGGGGAGGAGCACAGTTCGAGATGCCTTCGTCTGGATACAAAAATCTATAGGAGAGGGAGTAACCAAAGGATAATTTGGGAATTTGTTTGAAAATTTCAAGACCGATATCCTCAGTACTCTCTTTGCCCAGATAACGACAACACAGGTCAAGAAGACACAAGCAGAAGCTGACACACCTCTAGTTGTGTTCTGTCCAAATTGTCAGAAGAAACATCCTTTGAGGGAATATGAATTGAAAAGCATCAGCTTGTGCAATATTTGCGAGCTGGAACATTTGGCAGGGCAATGTCCAGAGCTTCCTAGATTAAAGTTAGTATTGAGAGAGTCAAGCGAGGAAGTGAATTCCTATTATTTCATCGCACCAAGGAGGCCATGGCAACCAAGCCCTCTAGGTATGTCTCAAGACTTTTCCTCTTTCAATTCATGGAACAATGCATATCATACTCAGTAATATCCATGGAAATATCTTACTCGTCCTCCAACGCAGTTTCGTTCACCCTGGAAGCAATAGTCTCCATCTCCTTCTGTTCAATATGCTCAATCTCAACCATATCCTTGGAACTAGAATTCAAGAGGAAATGCCCAGAATTCAGCTCTGCCTGGATTAGCCATGCAACAACAACTGCAGTTACCTCCTTTCTAAGCTCCTGCTCCTCCACCACCTGTGTGACCCCAACTACCTATGCAACCTAACCCAAACCCAAACAATAAAGCAACTCAGGGCATAGAGTCTATGACTACCTTCCAGACCTTCCTTATTACCCTCATGGGACTTAATGAAATACAACTGCGATTGGGAAAGGTAATTAAACCAAGTCACTCCCTATCATTACAGAGGAGGAATGTGAACCATCTAGAGGAGATGTTGGAGGCTCTGAGGCAGCTAGTGCGCCTACAACAATTGATCCACAAAGAACTGTTACCGCTGTAATAACCAACTTGGGGAAGGCTGGTACGCCTGTAACAATAGATTCGACTGTTGTAACGCAAGACCCTCCATATCCTCAGAGATTGGCCGAACCTAGGATGACTTCACAACTCGAATATGATTTTCTTAGGGAGTTTCAAAATTTTCATGTACAAATTCCTCTGCTACAAGCCCTTAAAGAAGTACCTATTTATGCTAAAACAGTGAGATATTTGTGCATCAAGATTGGGAGGAAGCCTAAAGACCCTGCCACCATACATCTGTGGGGAAATTATTTGAATTAATGTCTGCTCAACCTCTCCTAACTAATTTCAATGATCCAGGAAATCCTATGGTCACTGTCTACATTAATGATTAGTGCATAACTAATATGTTGATCGATCTCGGGGCTACCATTAATGTAATGACAAAGGACCTCTTTATTACTCTTGGGCTACATGGGCTTAGACACACTCCTACTGTACTTGAATTAGCAGACAGGTCCCGTGTTAAACCCGAGGGGATGTTGGAGGATATAGCGGTTACAATAGCTTCCTAGAGGTATTCGACTGATTTTCTTATCTTGCAGGCCAAATATAATTTTGGGGGACATCCTTTGATCCTAGGGAGACATTGGCTAGTCACTGTGGATGCATTTATAGGCTGCATATTGGGGTATATGGTTCTCTCGGATGGCCAGGCAAAAATGAACCCTATCCTTTACCCCCCAAAACCAAATATGGATATATATAATCCTTGGTGGGATGAGTTTGAGTATGAGTCAAATCTTTCCCTGCCACTCCTCACTCTTGGGAAAGCCCAATATTTCAAGGATGAGACAGAAGATGATGTCATCAATGGTTTTATTAGTGACTCACTTTTTGTTGCTTTCGCTAAGAATGTGAATGAGGAAGAAGAGGTGGAAGATATAGATTTTGAACAAATGAGAACCACTCCAAATATTGACAACAGTCTAATTGAGATAGAATTTGGAAAGTTTTTGATCCCAACCTGACTGCTGAGTAAAACAACCTGATGTTACAGCTGTTACAGAAACACAAAAAGGCATTTGCATGGGACTATATAGATATGAAAGGGATCCACCCTAACCTATGCACTCACCATATTTATTTGAAGGATGGCTACAAACGAGTCAGACAACCACAACGCCACATGAACCCTACACTAAAGGAGGCAATGAAAGAAGAATTACCAAAACTCATGAGTACTAATTTTATTTACCCAATATCTGACAGTTAGTGGGTGTCTCCGCTTGTCATCGTTCCTAAAATGAATCACAAGTGGAGAGTCTGTGTAGATTATAGAGAACACAATAAAGCCACTCAAAAGGACCATTTTCCCTTACCATTTATAGATCAGGTCCTTGATGCCTTCTCTGGAAAGAATTTATTTTCATTTTTTAACAGATTTAGTGGCTATAATTAGATACAGATTGCCTCGAAAGATTAGGATAAAACTACCTTAACTTTTCCTTGGGGAACCTACACATCCAGAGTACTTCCTTTTGGACATTGTAATGCACCAACAACCTTTCAAAGGACAATAATGGGGATTTTTTTTTGACTTGTTGAATGACTGCCTAGAAATCTTCATGGATGATTTTACACCTTATGGAGATGCTTTTGAAATAGCATTAGTCAATCTGGAAAAAGTGCTGGAACGGTGTGTACAGACTAATGTTGCTTTGAGCACTAAAAAATGCCACATGATGATGACTGAAGGGATCGTGCTTGGACACTACATTTCCGCTGATAGAATCAAGGTAGACCCTACGAAAATAGAGGTAATCCTAAAAATTCCAACCTCCAAAACACAAAAATAGGTACGTAGTTTTTTGGGGCATGCAGAGTATTACAGGAGATTTATAGAAAAAATTCAAAAATTGCATCGCCATTATTTTCCTTGCTCATGAAGGATGTTGATTTTTTTTGGACAAGGAAGTGTGAGCAGGCCTTTTTAAAGTTGAAATGCTGCATATCAGCATCTCCGGTCTTGCGAGGACCTAATTGGAAACTGTCATTTCAGATAGCTATAGATGCATCTGATATTGCTGTAGATGTTATTTTGGGCCAACTGGAGGATAAGAAACCTTATGCTATTTACTACATAAGCAAAAATCCAACCCCGACAGAGCTCAAATACATTGTGATTGAGAAGGAGTTCTTAGCAGTCGTGCATGCCATCAATAAATTTTGACATTATATCACCGGGTATCAAGTATTTGTGCACACTGACCATTTTGCCATTCATTTTTTAATGAATAAGCCAATTATCAATGGTATGATTACGGGCTGGTTATTGCTGTTACAAGAATTTGATATCACTATTGCCGATAAACCTAGAAAAGATAATGTAGTAGATGACTTTCTTTCTAGGTTAACTATTGATGACAATTGCATTCCCACTGAGGATTCTTTCCCAGATGAATATATTTTTTCTATTTCTACTTACTCACCTTGGTATGAAGATATAGCCAATTATCTTGCTGTAAGGAAGTTTCCACAATACTTGTCCTTCAAGGAAAAAAGAAAGCTCATACAATAAAGTGTTACATATACTTGGATATATGGGAACTTCTATCCCACTGGACCATATTTCTAGATCAAACGTTGTGTTAGAGAAGATGAGGTATTTGACATCCTTAAACCCTGTCACAAAGAACCTTGTGGAGGGCACTTCGCAGACAAACAGCTAGGATACAAAGTCCTTTCAACAGGGTATTATTGGCCAACAATATTTCAGGATGCCAAGAAGTTTGTGAAGGGATATGATAGTTGTCAGTGGATGGGTCAACCCCTGCAATCAGATGAGATGTTGTTACAACCCCAAATAGTCTTAGAACCTTTTGAAAAGTGGGCTCTAGATTTTTTGGAACCAATTAATCCCCCATCTAGATAGAAATATTACATCTTGGTCTACACTAACTATGTCACAAAATGGGTTGAGGCAAAGGCACTAATCAAAGCCACAGAGCAGGTTGTCTCAAACTTTCTATTTGAATACATCTTTGTTTGGTTTGGCATACCCAGGGAGATAGTCACAGACAGAGGGCCCTAGTTCACATTTCATAAGATCCAAGAGTTGGTTGAAAAATATAAAATCCATCATAGAATCACAACACCTTATCACACACAAAAAAATGGCCAAGTGGAAAGCACTAACAAAGTCATTGAGGGGCTCCTTACTAAGACTGTGGCCAGTCACTAAAGAAACTGGGCTGATAAAGTTCTAGAAGTGTTGTGGGAAAACTACATGGAGGAA
>APFE030016747.1:0-17351 GCA_000404065.3 Pinus taeda | reverse complement strand
GAAAATGATATGACTGGATTTGAGATTGCAAGAATTCAATTTCATTTTCATATCTTTCAGCAACTAAATCAAGAAAAAGGTTATGCGAGCCTCCTGCTGTTTTTAACAACACCAATCTGAAAAATTCTTCATCAAGCTCAAATTCTGATAAACTCTCCCTGAATACATCTAAAGCTTTATCAAATGAAAGATCTTCCATGAACCCGGTCATCCTGTCTTACTGATAATGCTTTGGAATATGGACTATTTGGTTGTACAATTGGTTCGTTCCTCAGTGGAGTCTTGAATGAAAATGAAGTGGAGTCACCAGGTGGATGCCTTTACTTTGGAGTGCCTGATCTCTATCCACCATCAAAGATCAGAACTAAACATGAAAAGCTCTGAAGAAAAGGAGCACTTTCTCCAGAAAGTGGGGTTTACAGTGATGAAAAAAATGATTCAAGTCCCCAGTGGAGTCACCATTATGTTATCGCTCAGGTTGTCCCTTGGCTCCTTAAGGGATACGACCGAGGTAACCACAGACCAAGCTTTGGACTGCTGGTCCTAGCCTACCAGCAGTCAGAGAGGGCTCTCTCTTTGGGCTTTAGCTTTATTTCGGGAATGATTTCAGGCTAGATATGATGCACATAGGTTTTTGTTTGAGTTTGGCGGGATGGTTGATCTACTCAGGCAGAGTTGGCATGCAATGTGTAAGAAGTTTAGAGAATTGGGCATGGAGTCAAGGATGTGGACTGAAGGGTGTATTTCTTTGACGGAAGAGGGAACTACAGAGCATAATAGTCAAACACGGAATAATATCAAGCTTAAATGAGGATGAAACGGATGTCAGGTAATGAAAGACAGCTAAGTAGTTTTCATTATGCTAACAGAGGGAACGTGACTAAACATTATATAGGAGAAATTAAGAAATTCCTACAACAATATTCATATACGGAGGAAACTAGTGTAAATATGAGCGAAGAGGAATTCATATTCATAGGCTAATTTAGAAGGAAAACATAGAGAAATAACAGGAATTGAGGACAGAGCACGGCCAAGTGACATCTGAGCTATTCTTTCTTCCTGCAATTTTAGATCATGACACAGATATGATATAGCAAACATAGCAACTGTAGAAAGAGATGAGAAAAACTTATTGTTCCATGAAGAAGTACAAGAATCATGTAATCTTATTCTTCAGCCATTGAATCCACATTAACAGTCCAAAAACAAGGTGTTCCAGCAATCTCTGTTCATAAAATCTCTTAAGGCATACAGCGTAGGTCTCAAATTAGGTTATCAATCAACCAACTCTCACCCTTTGAACAATGAACAACGCTGTTTAAATAGGCAATATTTACATGCTGGCCCTTGAGCCGCTGTCAAGTGAAAAAAATCACTGAAAACATATCTAACAAAACAGATCCCAAAGATATCTGTAGCAATAAAGTTTTTTAACGCTAAGTTGTGCTGGTAATGAATGCATAAAATATTTAAAACAGGTGTTCTGAGGCAGCTGGCAACTGAAGTTATGCAAGTGAGGGCTGCGTATGAGAGAGCAGCCTCAAAATGGTTGAACGGTGGTCCTGGAGCTGTGCGCTGGCCTCATGGCCATAACTCTGTAATTACTGCGCATGAATCCTTTAGGCAGTTCCATAGATTTAAAAAATATTTTTTGCCTTTTTAGATTGTGGCGGTGGCTGTCCCTTCAGCTTGATGAGTTGCCCTTCACATCCAGAAGGATTTAGGCTGCTGAGGTTCAGGCAGTGCTGAGGGGACTTGTCGAAATTCACCAAACGCTTTAATTTTTATTGGATCCGATCATCTCCGCTACACCACATAACTGGCCGCTTGCATTAGCAGGGAAAAACAATAATACTGGACAGCTTCCTGTATTTCCTCCTCAGAAGCATCCTTACTGACTCCAAGCCGCTTGTATGGACATCAGTGAATCCATATTCTACATAAAAAAAAGCCAATCATGGCTTTATAGGCTAGATAAAGTCGGCCATTGTTCAGAAGGAAAGTCCTTGCGTACAACAAAACTTGTGTTTTTGGTTCAAGATGGAGAGGATCCTGGTTCACCAGAAGGGCCAGGTGGAGTGATAGGCCTTATGGTGTTCATGGAGACTTGCTTTCCCGATGACCTCATCTTGTGCTTTGCATAGCGTGCTCGCAAGGCAGGGCCAATCTTCTCGTTGTATTTGATCATAAGAAAGAAGATCATGCGGTAAATAAAAATCATTGAGAATATGATGACCAAGTCCAACCATTTGGACCGATTTGTATTGATTTCAAACACATTTTTTAAGATATATTCACCACTGATTTTTGGGCATTCCTTCAGTCTGCGGTTTTGAAATCTATTATGAGCAAGTCGTTCTTGTATTGGCCCTGCAATGCCCAAGAGTTGAAGCTAATATATGACATGGGATAGCACCAAACTCGTTTGGGGAGATCTTTCAGAAAACGAAAAAATCCAGCAACCAGCATGTATATTCCCAGAATTCCTGCTCCATGTAGTAGGTGATTGTCCCAGATATTGTTGCAACCAGTGCCAGATATTGCAGTGAAGACAGTGTGTTGGCAATGACAAAAGCAAGCACTCCGTAGTGTCCATTGAACCTTTCACGCTGAAAAACCTTCATATCCTCAACAAAAGAGGGGAATCCTCCAATGGACATGAATGTCATGAATCCAGAAACATAGGACGCACAGGAACCTCTATCAGTTACAACGTTGTAGTACATGGTTCCAATGCAGATTGTCACAAATGTATATATGACAACTCTTAACCAGTAGTATCCCACATCTCTAGTCATATTAACGAAAGATCGTTTTGTCAAAGTGTAACATTGCATCAAGAAACTAGCTTGACTCTGAGGAGCAGCAACATCTGAAGATATAAGATCACTTTGAATGCCTGTCTTAGGAATAAAATCAGGGAAGGGGCGTGTTGAAAACAAATGTGATCTATGAGATAGAGAAACTGATGGATGTTGTTTGGTTATGCCAAATATTCCTAAATTTTTAATTCCCCTTATACCCTGGGAAACATAGGATGCATCAGACAAAGCAATATTTGAGGCACTAAAAGGCACTTCACCACATTCCCTACTAGCTGAAATATGAGGGGAATGCACAGCAGATATATCGTTTGGAACTGGCTTGAAAACAATATATTCATCATCATCTTCATCACCATTATCTGCTTTTTGAACAAATATCCTTAAATGATACATTGTTTTCTTCGAATCCAACTATAGACCTGTCATTAAGTCCACCACAATTGTATTGATGATGTCTAACATCCTTCCCAGCTGCAGATGCCTTTTCATTTTTATTCATCCCTTTCAGCTCTCCAACCATGAAAAACCTCTGAGTCTCTTCGTCATAGACAATTCCATTCACTGTACCATCAAACGCTATTCCAAACACATGAATAAATGAGTTGAAATGTTGGAAGACGATGACGTGCATGATGCTAAAGCTGAACTGTGAACTTAAGCATGCGTGATTGAGTCTCCCTAAGAGTAAATGACATTGACATTGTGGTGGTGAAAAATACAAACAATGACATCAACAGCACCCCACATTTTGATACAAGATAGTCCAATCTTAGAGGTGCAAATGCTACTCTGTTATGACTACCTTCAAATCTGAATGGTGTTCCAATAAACTCTTGTGGATAAGTAAGATCATAAAGCTCTTTTGTTTGAAAATTATAGAGATAACCTTGACCTCAAGAAGTCAACAAACTGTTCATGAGAATTGTGTCATAGCCAATGAAACCATTTATAAGAAGTTGTTGCCACCTGTTGCCAAAGTAGAAATTTTGGGCAGAAATGCTGACATTCACAGTCTTCACGTTGTGCTTAGATTTAGCACCTTGTAGTTCCCACCACTGATGTATGATTTCGTGAGGACAGCTTTAAAGAAGAAAAGTTCTATGAATTGCCACTCTTCTTAGTCTCATGAACAAGATTATTATTTGGTGATGTTTTGCTATGAATACTTCCACCCTTTATACTATGCTCAGAAGGGTAACCTTCTGCTACCACTCTAGTGTAGCTGTTCTTTTTACTATCCTCAATGGAGGAAACATTTCCCTCTGCCATCAATTTCACTAAAGAAGTTGTATCTGTGTGAGACAAGCTTTTTTTAAATTCTTTGCTGCAATGTTATGCACCACCTCAATTGAGGCAGATTGCTGTAATTTGTTTGTTGCAGCACCTTCATGAATCCTGCTAGGCAATGATTTTAACTGTGCCTGTCCCTCACCTGAAGATCTTATAGAACTGTGCTCTTTCTTATTGGAATGAGGTAGCACTTGTGTTGGAGCAACAACATTTTTTTTTTTTTTTTCAGACCGTATTGACTTAGATGAATCCTTTATTTCACATGTCACTGGCTTGACACATATACCATCTGTGGCAAGATTTTCAAGATTTGCTACTCCTGCAGATACTGGATCTCTAGATATGCATAAAGGTACTTCCATAGATTTGCTTCTTGAAATATCTGATACATCTCTTCTTACTTTTCCATTTCTCATTTCTTTTATTTTTACATTTTGAATATCGGATGTCAGCATTGATTCTGAAAGGGCCGATAAATTTGAATTTGTTGTGGATTTCAAAGATTTGGAAAACCCCCCAACTGCACAGATGTTGCTCGTATTTTCTCTAGCTGCTTTACCATGATAACCTGCTTTAGTGAAGTCATTTACAATCTTGGGGCTTGCAGATAATTTCTCAATACTGCTCAATCTTGCAGGTGGCAAAGTTCTATCTGTTGATGATTTACTAGTAAGTGCAGCAAGGCCAGTAGATGAAACACTGTTACCAGCCTTGCTTGTCCCTGTGAATGCTGAAGGGTACAAAGATATACCTTTTGACTGAACTTCTCTACCCTGGACATGGATAGTTTCTATTAAAACTTGAGCTCCAGTGTAACCTTCTACTCCTATTTGTTGCCTATACAACATACCATGTTGTGATAGTACAATAAGAACTAGCCAGCCACGTAAGATGGGCACCAATACTGCATCTATGATCGAATCTTCAAATAATGTAAAATAATGCATAGGACTGATGTTGCCTTGGGACAGGTCATAGATCTTCACCAACGTTTTGGTGACCACCATGACTTGAACTTGAGAACCGGGAAGCCAGGCTATTTGTCGGATATAAGCACCTTTTTCATATCCCAGGGCCTGATGACCCAAACAAATCCCCAAGATGGGAATGTCCTTGCATTCATACAACATCCTCATACAAATTCCTATGTCTGCAGCACATGTTGGTGAACCTGGGCCCGACGAGATGACAATGTTATCAAAAGCATGTTGCTCATAAAAAATATGGTAAAGATCATTCTTCGCAACAATTGGAGCCACTCCATTTACCACTGCTAGAAACTGAAAAATATTGTAAGTATAGCTGTCATAGTTGTCAATCAGCAATGTTCTCACTTGCTTAGAGTTGAATTCATTTTCCTTTCTTGTATGACAGTCACTCAATTCTGAACCCAGACTCTCACCAAGTATCAAAGATGCAGACACTTTGGTCATGCTAGCAACAATAGTTTGTCTACGGAAGCTTGAGACATTTTCCAATGAAGTATGTTTGGATTTGTTAAAAGATAATGCTCCACATTGCATATTCAAAGCAGACGATTGCCAAGTTACCAATGGAAAATTCCAATACCAACTATTTGAAGAATGAACTCTTGTGCTTCCTCTCGTCTGGGTCTCGGTCATCACACTAGTCTGTCTCAAATGTTTGTAGACAAGGTTTGTGTCCTCCTTGCCTCAGTAGCAAATATGGAACATTGTGGCACGCATAGTATGACATATTTGGCCTGTAAACATGTCGATCATGAAAGATGAATACCTGCTATGAGCAGGAGGCTAACATATCCTACAAGAATTCGATTTGGAATTCATTAAATCCATTTCTAAGAAATCGCTAGTATTTGGTGATTTATTATTTGACTTTCCCCGTGCTGAAATGGAAAACGTGGTTTATGATTCTCTTCCAGACGAATCTCTCTTTTTAATTAGTAATTTAGATCCCTGGTATGGAGATATCATCATTTATCTTTAGACCCAGACATATCAGTCAAAACTGAGTCGAACTGATCGTCGTCGTATCTGGTATCAATCCCAGCAATATAATATTGTTGTTGGTACACTTTATCATCACGATGATGATTCTATCTTCATATGATGTTTAACTAACGAGGAATATGAAAATGCATTAAATGAATGCCATTATGGAGTTTGTGGCGGCCATATGTCAGGGTCTTCCACTGCTCAAAAGATCTTGCGCGCGGGGTATTTTTGACCTTCTATGTTCAAAGATTGTATAACTGCGGTCCAGAAATGCCATCATTGTCAAATCTATGACCGTAAAATTAATCCAAAGCCATCTCCTCTTCACACAATCGTTGTTGTCAGTCCTTTTTCTAAATGGGGCATTGACTTTCTTACATGTAACCCTCACTCAACTAGGGGGCATGGGTACATTATCCTTGTAGTAGATTATTTCACGAAATGGGCCAAGGCAATGCCTACATATTAGGATGATGGTGAAACATCACCCATTTTCATGTTCAATCATGTAATTTCTCGGTTCAGATTTCCACAATCCATCGCGATGGACCATGGTAGCCATTTTCGAAACTTTATGATGATCGATCTTACAACGAGGCTAGGCATGTGTCATGACAGTTCTACTCCATATTACTCGTAGTAAAATGGCCAAGTGGAATTCATTAACAAGTTTTTAACCATCATGATTAAATGTATTATCAGGACTCATAAACGAGATTGGAATCTAATGCTTTATCCAACCTTGTGGGCATTCCATACCAGAACAAAAACTTCAACTGGTTTTACTCCTTTCTAGCTCATCTATGACATGGAAGCAGTTCTACCGATTGAATGTGAGATATAATCTTTAAAACTGTAAATTGAATTATTACTAGCCACTTCTGCCAAAGAAGAACATTTCCTGTACTTAGCATGTCTCGATGAGACTCGCGGTGATGTTGCATTAGCTAGCGAGGCCCAAAAGAAATGAGTTTCACCTTGAAGGCTTTGATCCCTCTCGACGCATGATAGATCCGGATTTAGATAGATATAGGTTGGTATAAATTTAATTTCTAAAAAAAAATACTTCTTAATAAAGCTTAAAACTTACAACATTGTTCCCAAACTTTATTTTTCATAAAACTTTCTTTTAACCTTCTATCAAAGTCTCCTTCCAGTCTTTACCAACTCCAAATCTTGTAAGGGAAAGAAAAATTTCTATGTCGATTCATCCAAAACTATGCCAATTTGACTAAAGGTTTTACTCGACTATTGAAAAAAGGCATCTCATTCATTTGGGATGAAGTGGCTCAAAAGGCCTTTGATGCACTTAAACATGCGTTGACCGATACACCTTTGTTGCATCCTCATGATTATCATCGAGACTAATTTTATTCTTAGTTGCATCTAGTGTCACTATTGGCATGGTTTTAGTTCAAGAAGACGAATTAAATGAAGAGCGTGTGATATATTACTTAAGAATAAATTTGACCATTTTTAAAGAAAAATATGCACATGTGGAGAAATTGACCTTGGCAGCCATTCAATCTATCCAACGTTTTCATTACTACATTTTATTGTGAAAAACTATTGTAACTTTTGATTACAACCCCATGGTTTACATTCTTAGCAGACAATTGCCAGGGGGTAAGTATTCCTATAGGAATTCAATTTAGAATTCATTAAATCTATTTCTAAGAAATCACAGTATTTGTTGAATTATTATGTGACTTTCCCCGTGCTGAAACGGAAAACATAGTTTATGATTCTCTTCCATATGAATCTCTCTTTCTGATCAATACTTTAGATCCCTGGTATGGAGATATCATCATTTATCTTCAGACCCAGACATTTTGGTCAGAACTGATTCGAACTAATCGTCGTCGTATCTGGTATCAATCCCAACAATATAATATTGTTGGCAATACACTTTATCGTCATGGTGTCTATTCTATATTCATACAATGGTTAACTAACGAGGAAGACCAAAAGGAATTAAATGAATACCATTCTGGATCTTGTGTTGGTCATATGTCAGGGTTTTCCACAACCCAAAAGATCCTGCACGCAAGGTATTTTTGACCTTCTATGTTCAAAGACTGTATAATTACTGTCCAAAAATTCCATAATTGTCAACTCTATGACCGGAAAATGCGTGCACATCCATCTCCTCTTCACCCAATCATGGTTGTCAGTCATTTTTCTAAATGGGGCATCAACTTTCTTACATGTAACCTCACTCAGTCGGGGGCATGGGTACATTATCCTTGCAGTAGATTATTTCATAAAATGGGCCAAGGCAATGCCTACATATAAGGATGATAGCGAAATAACATCTATTTTCGTGTTCAAACTTGTAATTTCTCAGTTTAGAGTTCACAAGCCATCATCATGAACCATGGTAGCCATTTTTGAAAATTAATGATGACCAATCTTACAACGAAGCTAGGCCTGTGTCATGACAGTTCTGCTCCATATTACCCGTAGGAAAATGGCCAAGTGGAATTCGTTAACAAGGTTTTAAACATCATGATTAAATTGATTATCGTGACTTATAAACGAGATTGACATCTAATGCTTTATCTAGCCTTGTGGGCATATCATACCACAACAAAAACTTCAATTGGTTTTACTCCTTTCTAGCTCGCCTATGGCATGTAAGTAGTTCTACTGATTGAATGTGAGATACCATCTTTGAAACTATAAATTGAAGTATTACCAGCCACTTCTGCTAAATAAGAACATTTCCTATACTTATCACATCTTGATGAGACTCGCTATGATGTTGCATTAGCTAGCGAGGCCCAAAAGAAACAAGTTAAAGCCCAAAAGAAATGAGTTTCCACCATGAAGGCTTTGATCCCTCTCGACGCATGATAGATCCAAAGTTAGATTGATCTAGGTTGGTATAAATTTAATTGCTAAAAAAAATTACATCTTAATAAAGCTTTAAACCTGTGACATTGTTCAAAAACTTTATTTTTCATAAAAATTTCTTTTAACCTTGTATCAAAGTCTCCTTCCAATCTCCGCCAACTCCAAAGTTTGCAAGGGAAAGAAAATTTTCTATGTCGATTCATCCAGAACTACACTTGTTACACAACATTTTTTCATTGTTCCTGTACTCACCGTTCCTTGATCCTGGACGACCTCTACAGTGAACCCTATATGCTTTTCCTTCATGAAGAAACTCCCATTGTGTCCCTCTTCATGAGCAGAGAAATTCCCTTTTGCACCATTTTCCCAAAATCTTCTGTTTTCCCCAGTTTACAAGACCGAAGCTAATGACCCTTGTCCTCCTCACGCTGATGTGTAGGGATTAAAACTGTCCCTACAGTTGACCAGAGCAACTGAGCCTTGTTCCATTTGTGCCGATCCTCTTTTGGAAAGTTTTTTAAATAAGGAGTCGAAGCTTCCAGCTCTAGAAGCTTTGTAACAGAAGTCTGGTAAATGGTTGAGCCAGATGGAGTCGAGGATGCCAGTTTGGGTTCCTTTCCCCTATAAGGATGGAACTACCTCAAGAGATAAGACCTTCTCCCATGAGAAGAGGAACCATCTCCCACCCATTAATGCTATATAAACCTCCATTTTTCCCGGGCACTAGCTAGTGTTAATGTTGGTGTGCTAGTGCTAATTAAGTTTGGAGTGAACAACAAGCTATTCATAGTTGTAGCTCTCTAGTTGTGTGAGGGAGAAGTGTGAATTTGGTTTAGTGTGAAGCCTAAAGGGAAGAGCCTTAAAACTATCATTGTTGAGGCCATCATGGAATGCTAACGGAAGTGTGGGAACCTAGTTTTGTTGGAGGAGAATGGCAACCTCAATACAATGGTTGTAATCTCTTCTTGATTCAATATATATGCAACTATCAACTGATTTCCTACATAATGTGTCATCTCACATGTTTATGGCTTAATGTTTCTTGGCTTGTTAAGTAGGTTGAATTACAATTTTTCTATTATCACGGTTGTTGTTTTTTGTTGTTTACTTGTTTCAGGTGTTCGAAGAAGGAAACGGGAGATAGGTGGAGCGAGCAAGCAAGGTCATCACCAAACGGGATAAGCGTACTAAGAGGTAGGCCCGCTTAATTGGTTCTAACGTAAGGAAATCTTCCATAGAATGTATCGGTTGTGGCTAGACCCATTATCGGGCTAGAGGAATTGTTTGTGTCCGTACTCATAATTTTACTTCACCACAAATTGGTGACTCCAATGAGGATCCAATCCTTTTGTTTGTTTATTTGGAATGCCATGGTTTTGTGTGAACTTTTCTAGTTTCACCATTTCCCTTTAGCTCTATTTGTTTTCCTTTGCTTACTAGTCTAGGTTTGAAATTCATAGTAGCAATTCTAGTCCCAACTTTTGGAAATATTTATTTTTTTCTTAGCATCCTTGCTCAATGCGCTTAATTCGTTGACAGTTGCACCAATCAACGCAATATGCTGAGAAATAGTTGCGCAACCCCCTTCTGGTGCTCGTTGTCAGTTAGACAGTCATGCCCATGCCTGTAAGTGATGATTAGGGTCTGCCCCAAATCTTGGCCAGTGTGTTTTTCTCTCATGATTTTGACCCTGTAAGCTTCTTAGACCATCTTCTCCCTGACTAGAAAGCTGCTTTTCATTTGGTTTGTTTTCTTGTTGATTTGTCATCTTTTCGCTTGATTGCTTGGGTCATTGGATGGTTAGTGGCACAAGGGCATCTAGGTTGTCATCCATTCAGCTGATTGTGAACTCAGTGAGTCAAGTTGTTGGTGCATTTACTCCTTCAATTTTGTTTATGGTCCTTCTACGGCTTTGAAATCCATTACACAGGTTTGAAAAGTTTTCGTTTGCTTGTATAAACATTTCTTTTCCGACATGGATCACATTAGTTGTCTTGTTTTTGGTAAATTCATTGTTTCATTAGTTTGAAAGAGATTCTCTTTTCGTGTTTTTAATTTGCTTGAGAGCTAATTGTCTCGAAAAATTTTCCATTGAAGTGTTTTATGAGAAAATTCGTTTCGTCATTTCATCAAAAGTATAAAATTATAGTTTCCTGCATCAGTATGTTACGATATTTAGCATCATTGAAGACTAGGATTGCATTGGAATTTGAAAAGAAAAAGAACTCTCTTTGCTTTTGAAAGGACTGTTAGAGTGTACTTGTCAGGAAATTAGGAATTGGAATGTATTTTTCATTAGTTTATTTTCTTGAAAAGTGAAGTAGTGAAAAATAATTTTGCTTTCGATTGCTTGGTTGTTTGCATTTGACTGTGTGTTTTCTACCCTCTTTAGTGTCGACAATTCATCGAATTCAAAGGGTCTTGTCTCATTTAGCTGCATTTAGGGTTTTTTCGAGTCACATTGCTAAGGCCTAAAAATTGAGACATAACTCAAGATAAAGTTTAAAATGAAATCAATTAACCTAAGGTGCAATTGAAACCTAACGATCACATCTAGAAGGTCTAGGCTAGAGATGTGTTCTGGAGTCTTTAAACCTAGCAGCTATCATTTGCTTCGACACTAGACAACGCTAGTACGGATTTGTGCTCCCCGTACCGTCAAGTATATAATGGGATACCCCTCTAGGTTGCAATCCTTTATCCATAGGAAGCCGAGTCGGCCACCTTGCAAACGTGATACACCGAACACAGCATTCGGGGAGATCGCCTGCCCATACTTCTCAGTTCGTCGGGAGGTATTCTACAGTTCACGGTTGCCTGGTAATCCTCTTTACCTAGATCATCCAGAGTAGTCATTTGATCTTTTTGACTTGTTAAAATTAAAAGGTCATTCGAGGGCTTGTCCTTTTGAGCTCGTTTCCAATCGAAAGTGATAGAGTCATCTTTGTTTCTTTCTCGAATATTAAAATATGAAAGCGAACCAGTCTATTTATGTGTCTTAAAAAATTGGTTGCCCATGATCTCATAACATCCTGTTAGTCTTTTCTAGACAAAATCGTGAGTTTTCCCTAAAGAAAATTTTAAATCCTTGAAGTTTATCTCTCTCTTTTCCTATTAGCTAACACAAGGTCATCGTGGCTGAACCATCTAGTTCACCTAGTTCCTCTTCCTATCATCCGTCTGAAAGATTGCCTGAGGATCCTTTTCCTAAATTACCAGAGTCACTCGAGAACCAAGGTGTTGAACTCGGAATCGTTTTTAGCATTCAACCTTTGTCATCTCGTCCTTCGCCTACTTTAGATACTAGGTCACCTGCTGATTTTGGCCCGGAATCTACGAACAATCCCGTCCAAACTCCTGAGAGTTCACCGACTACTAATGGTCAGCTTAGACTAGTTATATATCCTCTGAATCCTTTGTCCAACCCTGTTGTGATATCACTGTAGCGTCCATATAGTTCGTACGATCAGCCGGGTGTTCCTCTGGAATTATCCTCTCATACCTCTTTAGTCGTTTGTCATCGTTTGTTCCCAGCTATGGAACCCGAAGGCGATGCTCCAATTACCTCTCCAAATGAGTCAGAGGTTTCTACTCCACACACTTTTGAGGAGGAAGCACATCCATTTCCTCTTGAAGGTTTCCCCTATATGGGGAGCATTCCCATCAGTGTGTATTAGGAATTTCCGCCTAATAATGTTTCTTTGGCATAATTGGTTTTAGGTACACCTAGTGCCTCATCACATTACCATAACCCTGTTTGGTCATCTGGCGCCATGCCTACTACAGGTTTGTTCATTATGAACCTGACCTCCCAACAGGTTGTTACCTCAGTCCCAGTGCAACCCATTGTTCCGAACCCTCTTGTATCGTCCGTCCCAGTTACCCGTCCGGTTCAATCGATGGTCTCGAAGAATGTTACTATTAGTTCTTCGGTCCCTCCAATAAGTGGCCAAGTTGTACCACCACCTGGGGGGCAGAATCTAAGTCTTTCTATGGTTTTAAGCACCCCCAATGTGAGTAGCTCACATGGTTGGCATGAACCAGCCTTCTTCTGGCGTTGTTCAAAACCCTGTTGGTCCTATTAGATCAAGCAATGTCCAGTACCAAAAGGTTCAAAATCTCGTTGCTTCGTCTAGGTCAAGCAATTTCCAGTATCAGCAGCCTTATGAGGCTCAAGTTTAGTACGAAACTCCTTACGTTCTGTATGGTTCTCAAGGGATGATCAATCTACCTTACGTCCTTCAGTCTGGGTAGTACGTTCAACCTAGCTCATCCACTTTTCTAGGTGGCTATGGCCAGATTCAATTCAGAAATTTCTAGGCACTGTTCAAGTACCCTTGCAACAGTAAGGACATCCTCTACAGCAACAAGTGCAACCTTTGTTGCAACAAGGGTCGTCCATGCAACAGCAAGGGAAAATGATACCGCAGCAAGGTCAACTGCAACAACTGTAGGGGAAACCCTCACAACAGTTGCAGCAAACCATGTAACAGCAGATGCAGTATGCTCCGCCTCCCACCCTCTGTCTTCGCAGGGCCAATCTCTACAGCCCTAGGGACAACCTTTGCAGCTGCAAGGTCAACCCTTGCAGCAACAGAACCAACTTGGGTAGCAGCAACCCTTATATACATATCAATAGGGTCAACCCTTGCAAGGACAAGGTCAGGGTCAAGTCCTATAGCAGTTGGCCCAAAATCCTAATGTCCTAAGACAACAGGTACATAATCCTTTTGCTCAAGGGTAGCATGTACATAATCCCTATGTCCAAGGGCAGCAAGTGTGATGAGCCCCAATTTTGGTGCAATTTGGGCTCATTTTGGCCTATTTTACTTGATCAAACCATTCATCTTTATTTGCTTATGCATGCATTTCTTAGTTTATTCATGTTGTTTGTAGGAAGAAGGTTAGACACTTTATCTACGTGACTAATGAATTATGATTCCAGGTTTTGGCATTAAAAAGGGAGCAAGAGACAACGAAAAAGGGGATAAGGAGACAATGAGGTGGCACTGCTGATTTTGTGGAGAGATGTCCACGGTCTTGGGACATTCCTCGTGATTCCCACCAAGAACTCCGAGCTCCAATCCATCTCCCCTCCGAGCTCAAGAAGCAGCCAACTGTCCTACATGAACAGCAGTCATAAATTGTTCTACAAGAGCAGTAGTTATGACTACCCTACAGGATCCGAAGTTAGACTCTAGTTGGACAGCCGAGCTCCTAAAATCAAGGGCACTCGGTGGATCATTGTTTTTGTATAAATATGAAGGCCTTAGCCTTAGATGGTTGTTGAAACTCTCGTATTGCTATTGTAATTTTGGAGCACAGTTCAATTTTTGTTCCTTTTTGTAAGCCAATTTGGCATGACATCAGATTATGAATAAAGAAGGCAGTGTGTGATCTAGCTCTGAGTTTTCTTAGGAGACTATAGCTCTCAGGTTAGGGCCCAACCTGAGAGCCATAGATCCCCTCTACTGTAGTGTTGTTTCCATTTCATTTCCAGCACTTTAAGTTTTCGTTTGCACATGCAATTCGAATTACAGTTTGGTGATTTGGTTTTCTTATGAGTAGGATAGATTTTTCTTATGGTACAGTTGTTTCCACTTGCTTAGTGTAGTAGAGGATAGATACCATCAATTGGAGCTCTAGCAAAATGGTTGTGAAGGCTCACTGCCATCTCTCTTGAAGATTGGGGTGCAGTCCATAACTAGGCACCAAAAACACGCATTACTTTACTTGATGATTGCTGCAATACAGTCACGGTCTTGATTAGATGCTTCCTTGTCAGTCACACCTGCACACATACTTTCATCATAGCCTGATACATATTTCTCTTCGCGTTTTGGATTGTTGTTCATTGAATTCACGGCATGAGTAATTTAGGTTGATGTATTTTCGGTTTGGTGACAGTCATAATCATTTGTTTCATTTACACTCCTCTTTCTCGTTCCATTACCATTACCTCCATCTTGATCACGCATGCAAACATATCTCCTCGACCTTCACTTCGTTCTGTCCTCTCCCAAAGTCTTTCACTCCTCACGTAACTTCATTTTCTAACCTTTCATTGCCATAACCCTTTACCTTCAACATACTCCCTACACCCATTTCCCATCTCATTCCTCCATTTCTGAGCCATCACCTGCCTTATCCCTACCTCACATATCTCTTCCTACCATTCCATCACTCCTCCATCACTTCAACCCTTCACGGTAGGACATCCTGTAGCAGTTTAGAGACATCCTGTAGAAACCTCTGAGTATCCTGTAGGATCCCCTGCAGACATCCTGTAGGAGGCCATTCACTCGGTTGCCGAGCTTCTGAACGTGGAAAACCTATGTGGATGGATGCTAAGAGTCCATAGGGACCTCACCTAGCCTCCCCAACCTGTCCCATGCTTTCCTTCCTTCTCCATCCCATCTGCACAACCAAACCCTGATAAGCACAAAATCACAATCATTCCACCTACTTAATGAAAAGTACAAAAACATGTCTTTTATGATGCAAGTAGTTTAGATCCATGCATTTTCACTTATTAGAGGTATCAGTAGCATTGGTAGAAGTTTCATTCACATTCATTGCATTATAGAGGTTAGACTAGTTAAATTAGGGTTTCCTAGGTTTACATGCTTGGATTTACTTTCAGTTCATTTTTGTCAAGTAGAGTAGTCTTCTTTGAGCTAGCTTTCGTCCATCATTGATAAAGCTTCTTCTATGAGCCATAGAAGTTGGCTTGAGCCCTAGCGGACTTGTGCCAGCTGATCAAGTGACAGCTGCGACAAGAGCTAGTACTTGTGCATACAGCACCGTCGCTTCCAAGTTTGTACGAACTACCGGGTTGATAAAAGGAGAGACAGGAAGCCCCAGGAGTTGTAGAATTATTGCTACAATACTGGAGCTCACCATCTTTTTGGCGCCGTTGCCGGGGAAGCGTCAGAGTATTATTAATTGTTGCTTTTCTTCCAAATTCTTACTCTCACTTTCTGCTAAGTAGTTTGCTTCATTTCCATTCTGCAAGAATAGGATAGTCTTTCCTGCTTTCATAGATTAATCTTTCCTGCTTTCATAGGATAGTCTTTCCTGCTTTCATAGATTAATCTTTCCTGCTTTCATAGGATAGTCTTTCCTGCTTTCCTAGATTAATCTTTCCTACTTTCATAGGATAGACTTTCAATTCTGCAAGTGTAGATTAGAATTTCAGTTTTGCAATCAATCTGTTTCATTTTTGCAGGTGCACAGGAAAAAAACACAAAAGCAATCAAAAAGAAGTCTTTCTGTTTCATGCCTCGTAGGAACAGAGATAGATCAGGAAAATTCCTACCTAACACCCCCACCACATCACTCAGTCGCCCTTCACTCTTCAGTGGTGACAGTGATCGAGAGGAAACTATAGGTGAACACCCCGAGACATACCAAAGCCCTATAGAAGAAGAAGAGTTAGAGACCACTCCACCTGAAACTATGGCTAATAATCGAGGAGGAGATGAGAGGATAGAGGGTGCCTTCCCTATCTGAGAGACCAATGGTGAGATGAAAATGAAGAACATTAGCTCATCTGCTTTACCCCACTTCCATGGGTTGACTACCGAAGATCCTGATACCTTTCTATTCGAATTTGCTGTCCTCTATAGAACCTATGACTATACTAAGGATGAACAAAAGCTAAAACTTTTCCCTTCCACCCTCAAGGATGCAGCACTACGCTGGTTCATGGGTTTACCTGGGAATAGTATCACCACATGGGCTCAGATGCAGCAAGCCTTTAACAACAAGTACCGAGATTATTGTAGGTCCAAGGAAACAAAAGGGGAGATCTTTCGGATGGCCATGGGAAGTGATGAGTCTCTAGAGGACTATGAGGAAAGGTTCCAACTTAGTTATAAGAGGGCCAGGTGCACACTTGACCCCGAATCCCTGAAGTTGGTTCTGCTCCGAGGAGTACCTAAAGATCTCTTAGACACCCTTCACATGTTAGCTGGGGGGATATCTACCAGCTGCCTTATGAGGACATCAAAACTGTGTTTAGAAACCACTCCAGGGCAGCTAGGAAACGAGGTAAGGGACACCTCACCTCAGTTGGAATCCCTTTTTCCAAACATGAGTTGGCACACCAATTAGAAGATCTTAAGAGCGAGGTGAGACAGACCATTGCCATGCAGCTGGATACATTCAGGATTCAGCAGAAGAAAGAAGAAGCTGAGAGAGCCTTGGTTGTCTTCTGCCCTAGGTGCACAAGAAGACATCCTAAGAACGAATGCCCATTGCATTCGGTCGAAGTGTGTTTTGTTTGTGAGGAGGACCATCCTACCAATCAGTGTCCCACTTTACCTGGGTTCAAAGCCATGTACCAAGGGACAGAAGCCCCCACTAAGCCTCTCTATTACCTTAACCAAAGGAGGCCACA
>APFE030016743.1:0-32245 GCA_000404065.3 Pinus taeda | reverse complement strand
TTTGCAGACTTCATTGTGGATTCTTATGGATTATTATGTTGATGGTGTGTTTCCTACTTGTCATTGTAAGTGTGTTTATGTGTTCCATCTCTTAATATCTTGCTGCTAATTAAACAAAAGAAGTGATAAAGTTTGAATTCATGCATGCCATGCTCAACTTTCAATTTTGTTTAATATTTATGTTTTCCACTGTCTAAAGAGGATTCGAATTCATTGTTTGCCCTCTTTAGCTTATCTTCTTTCCTCCTTGATCATCTATTCCAGCTAAAGGCATCAACATAAACTCCTACCTTGCCCCAAAGACCCACCTGCAAAAACTGAGCTCAATCCCCGCACCCTGAATTGCACTCCCTCCAATTGCCACCAAAAAACCCAAAAACTTTAAATCGACCCCCCTTATTAGTTTACTAGCTTAAAATCCTTGTTCCTAATTGGTCAACTCATCCTCTTGACAAATTCACCGAGTTTGACCCGAGAGATCCTTCTCATACCTCATAGGGCTAGCTACGAGGTGAAATGGTTTGATGTAGCTTTGAGGTTTGTCTATCTTAGCCTAGGTGAAATATCAAGTGCTAACAGTTTGATCATCAATTCCTTGCTACTAATCTGCTACACTATGCTTTGTCATATGTGTGACTTTCCATCAAGAACAACACTTGTCTCATAATGCCAACAATCTCCCCCTTTGGACTTGATGGCAAGGCTAACTTGTCATACTGAGATCTGTCATCTAATTCCTTTGAGTTGTCCTGTATCCCATGTATTCTATCACATCTGATATCTCTTCTGTAGATTCATATGTAAGAGAGTTGTTCTTCCACAAGTGGGTTTCCATGAAGTACAACACATGCATCATAATGCCAATAATATATACCTTATCAAGCATTTCGTTAACCTTGAACTTTAATTCCACCAACTCTGGAGTACACATCTTGTATGGTGTCTTTGATGTCGATGCTACTCCTGGCATCAAATCAGTAGAAACTTTTGTCTCTCTAAGAGGAGGCAAGTCTGAAATCTCCACTATAAGAACACCCTGAAATTTATGCAAAATTGGATATCTCTTTAAGACATCATCATCTTCAACATCTTTCCCTTTGTCACTAGAAATATGAATTTCAAACAATAAACATCCCTTATGGCTATTGCACTTTTCCTCGATAATTATAACCATTCTCACTACCATAGGCTTCTTCTTACCCTGCAATATTCTCCTCTCTCCATCATCATTCAAGAACTCTATAGCCTTATCATAGAAATATACCTTATTCTAGTGAATGTACAACCAAACCATCCCAAACAACATACTATATGAACCCAAATGGAGCACATTTAAATTTTCTTATGTATACATACATACCGTTCAACTGAAATGCATAAGATCTAAACCTATGATGAAATGTCATCTTGGTCCCTGTAGCCAATTGCAACAACCAAGAATTTTCATGCACTTATTTATTCAAGCAAGATTTATCCACCATGTCAGGACTGTTCTAACTATAGTTAGATCCAAGATCAGTCAAAATGGAAATAATTTGATAAAAAATCTAACCTTTCATCTTGATAATAGATGCCTAATTATTAGCCTACCTATTACCCATTTATGCATAAATCCGAAGAATACTCTGGCCAACATCTCCATTAGTCTCTGCCTCCTTGGCACTATTAATCTAAGGTATTTCATGCTGATGCTATGGAAAATCTCTCCTACAATTCTCTCCACCACAATTACAACACTGCAAAGGATTCTTGCCATCACCCTTGTTATTCTCCCTAGTCTAAGACCCATGTCCTTTGTCAACTTCATTGAACTTCTTGTGAGATGTTGCATTCTCCTTGTTACATGCATCCTAAAGTCTTCCTCACTTTTGTTGATGTTGTTGGATACTGCCAGCATACAAAGGATCACCCTAATATAAGGTACAAATTGTACCTCACACTATTTGTGTAGGATTCCTATCTGGAAATACTTAAAGATTTGTGTTGGCTTAACCAATTAGAATGAGAGAGAAGCACACATGTTCTTTTGAATGAGCAAGAGAGTGTGCCTTGTCAATGTTCATGTGTAGATATATCAAGGTTCTGTCATTGCAGCGGAGAGAAAGTGAGCCTCTAAAAGAGAACTAATAGTACAAATTTAATGTAGACACACAAACATGGAAAAAAAAACTCATCTAGAATCAATTGAAATAGTTCACATAGATGCGATAGTCATTGTGAACATTACACCACATTTCCAACAAGTTTAGCACCAAAGTAACTAAACTAGTTTAATTACTTTAGTATATTTGAAAGCCATCATGAATAATAAACATTAAAATAATAGTCTTAAAACATCCATAGTCCATGCATTAAATGTGTTGTCCAAATGGCTTCAAGTATTAAGAAAAAATTTCGAGATACATAAGTAAAATGAACATCGCTAGCTCCAATAGTGAAGCATTAGAGCCACTAGCTCCCCAAAAGTACTATGTTTATCTCTCTAATGCCTCGTGAGAGAAGCAAATGCTAAAAAGTCATTTTTATTGGGTAATGATGCTCCTTTTATAACTTGAGGCATGACTTTTCGTATCCCCATGGCTCTTAACTTTCAAACTTATAATTATCATTGGACTTCTATAACTCATGATCTTCTAAATGACTTTTGGAATTACAGACAACTCTTAGAATTACATGTTTTTTGTACTTCTTCACATGGCTCTTTATTAAGATATGGTATGTTCTATGCTTATAACATTTTACTTCTTTTTCTTATTATATTCCACAGATTAGCAATCACATGTACATAAAGTAAAGTGACGATCGAACATTAAATGATCAACAAAAAACATGCCAAGACAAGAGACACAAGATGTGGCGGCTAGCCAGGGACAAACCCCACAATGTGTGGGGAAACCCTTTGATCAAATCTTATTTTATCTTCAATAATTCAGCATAGAGGAATATTACAATAAATTTGATTTATATCAGTAGTAGCAAAACCTAGATCAATTGCATCAGCATTAGCGGCTTCATCATCAAACTAGGGCAGATGATATCTCACAAACCGACCATCGGATCGGCTTGGTTCCACCACCAAAAGCTACGGCTTCCAGAGGAGGTTTAGATGAACCTATAGTGCAGTTCAAATAAGGATATATTCTAGTCCAAATATATCAAACTTCATTTCTGTAGTTGCAACTTCAGTTTCGGCAGCTTCCTTCAAACTAGGCCAGTCGATATCTTGCAAACCATCCGTCGGATTGACTTGATTCCCCCACCAAAAGTTGTGGATTTCAGAGGAGGTTTAGGCAAACCTATAGTGAAGTTCAGATGAGGAGATATTCTAGTCCATGTAGGTCAAACTTTACTTTTGCAGTTGCTGCTTCAGTTTCAGTAGCTTCCTTCAAACTAGGGCAGTCGATATCTTGCAAATCGTCCATCAGATTGACTTGATTCCACCACCAAAATTTGAAACCTTTAGAGAAGGTTTAGATGTAGCTACAATCAAGATTAGAAGAGGAGATCTTATGGTCCATGCAGGTCAAACTTTACTTCTGTATTTGCAGCTTTAGTTTTAGTAGCTTCTGGCTTCACATGTGTAAGAGAGAGACCCTTTTCTGTGCAGTAGAGAAGAGGCTATTTTCTGTGCAGTAGAGAGAGAGAGAGATGTGATGAGATGAGTGAGTGAAAACGAGGAAAATTAATCTTGTATTTATACACAACTGGTGATGTTTGAATAGATGTGACTGTTGGGCTTCTGAGCCTACATGAGTTGTAGGTCGGCTTGATAATAATTCCATAATCAAAATAAATTCATATATCCATGAATACTTATCGGAATCGGATGATATTTATATCAATCTTACACCTCTTAATGAGAGGAATCTAATAAAAATATTATTAGCCATGAATAAGATGACCCACATGAATTTTGGCCCTAGTTGCCAATTTTAACACTCCCTCTCAACTAGGAATAACTTCATCTGCAATCTGTCTATCGGTCATTACTATTCATCCATCAAATGCATTGCCCTGTACAGCCTAACCCTTTCCCTACTATACTCTATTTTTCCTATTCTGCTTTGTCTTGTTCTGTCCTGTATTGATCTATATTGTTTTGCTCTTCTCTTGCATTGTTTTATTCTGCTCTGCTTTTGTCTGAATTATGAAGAAGAAGAAATGATTGAGGATGTATCATACTGACTCAAAGTCAGTCTCAGAGTATGTACCATTGGCCCCAGATCAGTCTCAACTGACCCAAAGTCAACGTCATAGTATATACAACTCCTACCACTAGTTCCAGACCAGTAACATCCTCCACTGACTCAAAGTCAATCTTAGAGTGCGTACCACTGGTCCTAGACCGGTCTCAACCGACCCGAAGTCAGTGTCATAGAATGTACGACTCCTACCACTAGTCCTAGACCAGTATCATTGATCCTAGATCAATGGAGGTCATCCTAGCATAGGGAGTATGGTAGATACGATGCGTCCATCAGTACTACTATAGCCCCTAACTTCATTTCCCTACTCATTGATCTGATGAGAGGCACTTCCCATGAGTCCTAAACTGCATCGATAGGATGTCTCGACAGGAGAACTTAATCAATCCTGTCCTCACATGAGAACACATCAATCCTGCTACAATCTCTATGGAGAACACATCAATCTAGGCTGCCATGGAGAACACATCAATCTAGGCCTGATAGGAGAACACATCAATCCAGGGCTCATAGGAGAACTAATCGTCCTATCAGACAGGAGAGCAAATCATCCTGTTCCATGAGAGAGTGAATCATCTTGTCCCACAAGAGAGTGAGTCATCTTGTTCCAGTGTGCACCACTAGGGGAGGGTGAGTCACCCTGTTGTCGTATATTTCTCCAGTAAGAACCACAAGCCCTCAGATCTCCCAGAGCTCAACGTATGCAACATGCAGGACCCTTGTACAAGGTTTTATTTATGACTCCAAGTCATTCGGGAAAATCACAGATTAGATCTTTCCTTGGGGCTTTGACAAGGTGTATCGACTTGTACATCATCTTAATGCGATGGAGCCTCCTTGCTCATCGACTTACCATATCCCAGATGATGTCTATATGCTAGAGCAATCAACAAATATGGGATTCCTCAATAATCAAATCCCACCTCTAGTTGTTACAGAGAATCATAGTGGTATGTGTTCAAACAGCTCACTGAAGAGCTTTCCCAACCAGGTAGCTTCATATGAGATCGTACTCGTAGATAGGTATCCAGTCTCGATGGTGATTATGGAAACCAATTTTTGCTTCCTGCTCATCAATTATATCGAAGCAGAATCCAAAGAGAAATAGCACTAAAAGTGCTCCAGTGATCCTCCACACTACCTACCTAAGCAGAATTTGAATAATCATGCAGTTTCATATTTCTGGCAGTCCATCTCAATCCATGAGAGATTGTGTCCTAAAGATATCTCAGAAGATTATTGGCACCAATCTAGTGAGGCTCAACCAAATATTAGATCACAATGCTAACTGCAAAACATATGTTCAGATGGAGGTTCACCAACAACATCAATGTGAATGAGTTTTTGAAACTCAGAGGCATTTCCCAAATCTGGTCTGACATCACTACCATATGACTTCTGAAAGTTAAGATCCTTGAGATAGTCACAGGCTTGCAGTCCATCAAACCAAATATTTTTAGAATCTTCACCACATATTTTCCTTGAGATAGGAAAATTTCCCTTGGCTTCTACCACACTTCAAGTCCTTGGTTATTCATTTCAAATTCAGAAGCCAACTCCCTCTTACATTTGTGAATGAGAGGGTATGCACCTGTTAGAAAGAGGTCATCCACATACAACACTAGTATGAGAGGCTTTTCATCTTCAACCTTAAGGTAAAGGTTAGGATTGACTTCACTCCTAGTGAATCCAAGCTTCATCAAGTAGCTATCGACCCTCTCATACCATGCTTGGGGTGCTTGCTTCAGCCGATAGAGAGCCTTCTTCAACCTACATATATGATATTTTCAATCATAAATCTCAAATCCTTCCGGTTGCTCCACATAGACCTCTTCTTTGATCAAACGATGCAAGAATGCGGTCTTGACATCCATTTGATGTAGGTTATATCCTTGTGAAACCATAAGGGCTATGATCAAGCGAATGTCGTATATTTGGCAACATGTGTAAATATCATAGTCTATACCTTCCTTCTAGAAGAAACCATGAGCAACAAAATGAGCCTTATACTATTTCGTACTTCCATCTACTACAACTTTATCTTGTAAATCCATTTTGAAGTAATGATTTCTTGTCCTGGGGTTTGGGAACTACTTGCTGGAAATCATTCTCCATAATGGTCATAGCATCCTTCCATACTTGATGGAATCTGAGAATGATGAAGGCTCATTTTGTATGATCGTGTTCATGATGGTAAGGTATCCCTAATACCTGTTAGGTTTCTTACTTTCATGGAAGGTTCCTCAGGGTGGAGCATGTCCTTTAGCATCATTAAGCATCCCCCTAAGCCATGAAGGTCTCTTCCTAGAAGTGGAAGGCTCAGGTGGATAAATAGGATCCATCGGTTCTTCCACATTAGGCATTGTTACATCATCTACCCATAGAGATAGCTTCCACAATCATATGGTGCCACACCATTCTGCTCTGGAGTATGTGGTGTAGTAGTCTCGCTCTTAATTCCAACCTCAGGTATGCTTGAGTGAACCAACTGTAATATATTGGAGGTCTTGCTTTGGCTTGAGGGGAATGGTCCCCTTTTGAGCTTTCCTTCGGCACATCCTAGACATACACCTTCTTTCTCTACATGGAATTCGGGCATCCATGTCACCATTTGTCTTACACCGAGTAGCGGACTTCCATCGACCTGATATAATGAATCAACATGAAACCCAAGAGTAAAGGCATTTTTAACATTATTTTTCCATATACATACCTTGCCATTTGAAGGTTACCTTGTTGCCTTTATCTTCCATTGTCGATATGGACACCAGGTTCTTTTTGAGGTCAAGTGCATTTAACACATCCTGGAACTTCTAGCCTTCTTGAATGGTTTTCCTTTTCCTTGATTTCTAGCATTACTTTTACCTTTTCTATTGAATTTTCCATCCCTTCGGTTTACCATGAGAGGGATTTTGATCATCATCATGGTGAGATTCCTTTCTATCAGGGCATTCCCTTGCATAGTGACTTGCTTTATTGCAAATGTAACATCATCCTTTTCTTCCACCCTTAGGTCCAGCCTTTCCTTTTGATTTAGTCTCAAAATTATTTATTTTCTTAACATGAGAAGAAAAGGCTGCAGGAGGACCTTTAGGCATGGGCATTTCTTGCTCTTCTATCCTTGTTTCTTCTTGAATGAATCTAGCCATTAATTCCTCGAAACCAGGAATTCCATTATTGCTTAGAAGAGTAGTCATGAATGCATACCATTCGGATGGTAATCCTCCAAGAGTTGTGAGTGCCATTTCCCTGTCAGTAATAGTTTCCCCAATATATAGGAGACCGTTCTTGATCTCAATGATTCTTAAGAAGTATGCTTGCATACTCTCATCTTTACCCTTCTTTATTTCCCTCATTTTATTTCTAAGAAACAAAAATTGATTTGCATCATTAAATTTAAAAAAACTCACCAATCTATCATATATTTCCTTGGAGGTGTTTAGGTCAGAGATGTAGGCCACCAAGTGCTTGTCGATAGAGTCCCGAATGATCTTCTTTGTTTTTACTTCTTTGTTTTTCCATTTGTTCCAGGCAGCAGCTGGAGGCTCAACAATATTGCCTCTCACATGGTCCAAAACTCCTTGATCTTTTAAGGTTATATTGATATAAATCTTCCATCCGTGATAGTCAGCTTTGTCACGGAGCTTGTCTTCGACAAGAAAGAGTGTTGAGGACCCCATAGTTCTTTTAGGATAGCCTTGCCAATCTTCTCTTCAATGATTGCTCTTGCTCCCGCTCGAGCTTTGTCTTCACCTCAGATCTAATCCCATGTTAATATATGGTATGTTCTACGCTTATATCAATTTACTTCTTTTTCTTATTATACTCCACAGATTAGCAATCACATGTACATAAAGTAAAGTGCAGATAGAACATTAAACGATTGACAAAAACAAGCCAAGACAAGAGACACAAGATGTGGCAGCTAGCCAAGGAAAAACCCCACAATGTGTGGGGAAACCATTTTATCAAATCTTCTCTTATCTTCAATAATTCAATAGAGAGAAATAGTACAATAAATCTGATTTATATCAGTAGTAGCAAAACCTAGATCAATAGCATCAACATTAGCGGCTTCATCATCAAACTAGGGCAGCTGATATCTCACAAACCATCGTCAAATCGGCTTGATTCCACCACCAAAAGTTGCAGCTTCCAGAGGAGGGTCAGATGAACCTACAACACAATTTATATTAGGAGATATTCTGGTCCACATAGGTCAAACTTCATTTCTGTAGTTGCAGCTTCAGTTTCAGCAGCTTCCTTCAAAGTATGGCAGTCGATATCTTGCAAAATGTCCGTCGGATTGACTTGATTACACCACCAAAAGTTGTGGCTTTCAGAGGAGGTTCAGATAAACCTTCAATATAGTTCAAATGAGGAGATATTCTGGTCCATGCAGGTCAAACTTTACTTCTATAGTTGGAGCTTTAGTTTCAGTAGCTTCCTTCAAACTAGGGCAGTGGATATCTTGCAAAACCGTCCGTCAGATTGACTTGATTCCACCACCGAAAGTTGTATACTTTAGAGAAGTTTCAGATGCACCTAAAACATAGATCAGAAGAGGAGATATTATGGTCCACATAGGTCAAACTTTACTTCTGGAGTTGTAGCTTCAGTTTCAGCAGCTTCTCGCTTCACATGTGTAAGAAAGAGACCCTTTTCTGCGCAATAGAGAGAGAGAGAGAGATGTGATGAGATGAGTGAGTGCAAATGAGGAAACTTCATCTTGTATTTATACGCAACTGATGATGTTTGAATAGATGTGACTATTGGGCTTCTGAGCCTACATGAGTTGTAGGTTGGCTTGATAATAATTCCATAATCAAAATAAATTCATATCTCCATGAATACTTATCGGAATCGAAGGATCTTTATATCAATCTTACACCTCTCGATGAGAGGAATCTAATAAAAATATTATCAACCATGAATAAGATGACCCACATGAATTTTTGCCCTATTTTCCAATTTTAACACTCTTTTGTCCATAAATGACTCTTGGACTTATACTTCTTGTATTTACATAATTACATCATTACATAATAATTTCTATGTCATCATGCGATGAGGACATCACAAGTCACTATTATTGTTGACTTAGACTCATAGTTATTGATGACATGGACTTTCTTTGATGGTTGAAAATGTTGCCAATTGTATTTGATCTTGCATGCAACTTTCAGGTTGTTGATGTCTTCACCCTCCAAACAATCTTTGATCTCATGGATTCTTTTGATATACTTCAATCATCAAGATTTCAATGTGTTCTTCATTCTTGAATTCTTCTTTTCACTGCCTCTCTTTCCATGATCTCCTTCATGCATCCTTTAAATGATGTTCTTGAAATACCTGTAACTACAATTTCTCATGGCAAGCAAACATCAACATGAAAAATATTCTATTCTAACATATTTCATGTAAATTTCTTGTTCAAGACTTAACAATGTGCTTGGGAAAAACAAGGAGAAATTTTGGGCTTAAGGGCATATTTCAAAAGGCTGAAGGGCTAAGTGGAGGAAGATTCAAATCTTCGGGATGTGCTCATGCACTCAATAGGAGAGAGAGAGAAACTCAAGGGAGAGCACAAGGCATAGGTCCAAAGTATGAATGATGAGGCTTTAGGCTTCCTAGGTGCGTTATGCACTCAAGGGAGAGAAGGAGGGTGCAAGGTGCATTGGAAAATGATGAAGGGATGAGGCTTTGGGTATTGAGGGTTGGCTCATGCTCTCAAGTGGGCCAATGAAGGTTTAAGGGTCTAAGACTTAGGGCTTCATAGTGCTCTCATGCACTCAAGGAGGTCAAAGTTCTTCAATTCAAAGGAATGTGCTCAAAGGAATACTTGAATTATTAGGGTGTAGTTCGGAACAATGAAGGGGAATATGTTTAAGAGTGTGCAATGTGATCTTGGAGGTCACAAGGCACACTTACAAACAATGAAGGATTTCTTATTAGGGATTAAGGGTGCACTTTTTCACTCCTAACCTTAACGAATTCACTTTGCAACCAAAAAGCATCTAAGTGTGGTAGATAGAATGAGGGGAAGACACAAGGGTTTTAGACATAGAATCATGTGTGTCACATACCAAATCATCAATACAACTTATGTAGGCTTGAAAAATGGTAAATAAACATCAAAATTATAGTTTTCAAACACTCCCCAAGTTTAACAGGCAAACTGTGTATGACTGTGACCAAAAGTGTCGTTTTGTAACAAATAAGGGTGTCATGACCATGAAATGTATTAAAGATGTTATAATCAATGTAAGGGCACTTAAGAATGATCAGAGATACTTTGAAATGTATAGAATGACTTGACATGATATTTGACGACCAAGATTGCACTTGATGTGAAGGTTGAGTAGACTCCAAAATTTAAATGTAGTGAAATGTTGGATGGTGTTGTAGCATCAACAATACTTGGCGAAACGCTTGGTGAGCTTCAAGTTTTCTTCCTAGGAATATAATTTCAGTTAAATGGTTAACCATTTTAGGAAGCATTGATTCACCAATTAATTGCCTTGACTTCCCCCTTTTTACTTGGTTGTATACATAGTACCTCACGTCCTTCCACTTGGTTCAAATGCACACAAAAGAGATTCCATATTACAATTGTTTCAATATGGGAAAGGGTAATGTGTGTGGAAATTTTAATATATTCATAGTATGAGTTTCATCTCTAATGTTTCTTCACTACTTGTAGGCCTAGATAGTACCTAGACAAAGTCACTTCAGGAGCACAAACATTGCTTCACTTCCACCAAGCCTAGAAAGTACACCAACAAAGTCGCTTGCTTCACCTCCCTATGAAGGAATCCACTTTCTCTTATTTCACACTTTATTTATTTATTTAATAGGAATGTGCTTCAACACTTATTATTTTCAACGAACGGAAGAGGGATCCTGACTTGTGTAGAGTAGAGGAGGTTTCCCCTTCAAAGAAATATTTATATTACGTCTAATATTGGCTTGCTCACTTTAGATTTTCCCCTTATCCATTTTCTACTAGATTTTATAAGCACATAACGCACCAAGTATATATACACCAAATTGAGGAGTTTGGATACTAGAATAGGTTAAAATCTAGTAGGTTCTCTCAAAGTTTTCCATCAGGGTGTACCATGTTTTCTATCTAGACTTAGCTCAACCTATGGAATCCTCCCATTGAAAGAATAAGAACAAAAAAATAATCAAGCATTGTGGTTGTCTCATTTTCTCTTTATTCCACCACAATATCTTTCCAAGCCATTCACATTTTCACACATGTCCTTATTTATGCACAATGACCAAGACAAAAAACAAGAAAGGACCCAACTTGATAGGATGCACATATAGTTGTCACCGGTAAAATGGAAAGAAACAAAATAAAATATTGTACAAGGAATGCAACTTAGAGCTACTATTGGAAATAATACTTCAAATATTTACCATTTACAGCAAGAGGGTCAATTCTCCCATCTAAGGATTTCATCTTCAAGGTATTGTGACTGAGATTTTCTTTGATAGTAGATGGACCAATCCACATAGGTTGGAACTTTATGTGTTTTCCTTTCTCTTTGTGGGGTTTGTCCCACTTCAATACTAAGTCACCCACATTAAATCTATTATTCTTTATGAATTTCTTGTCAAACCACTCCTTAATACGATTTTGATGGATGACAAATTTTTCATTGGATTTGAGCCTTTCTTCCTCATGTTTGAACAAGGTAACTATCCTAATTTGAACTAGAAGGCAAGTTCTACCTTAGGACCATTAGGAGAGTTGAAAGGCTAGGAAATATAGGTTCAACGGTAAGATAGCTTCTTTTCCATATACTAGGAAGTACAATGAGGTTTTGAGGGAAGACTTCAGAGTTACATGATCATCCCATAGAGAATTTTTGAGAGGATTATGCCAGTTCCTTTTCTTAGAGAAAATGGTTTTCTTTATTATGCGAATGAAATTTTTGTTTGTTGATTCAGCTAAATAATTTCCCTGTATGCACTAGTTAGATGCATGATTTAATACGATACCATTTTCTAATGCTAATTCATAAAGTTTCAATGAAGAAAAATAATTCACACTATCAAAGACAAGGTATGTTAGAACACCAAACTTGGTTATAAGTTTTGCTTCAAGAAGTGGATGAATTCCTAATCATTAAATTGTATTAAAGGAACTACTTTTGTCCACTCAGTAAAATAATCTATCATTATTAGAATATATCAGTGTTTCTTCGATGAATGTGGAAATATTTCTCCAATAACATATAGTCGTCACCATTGGAATGGCTCCTTGACCGCTAGTGGTAGCATTGTGGTGGCTACCTTTTGATATCGACCGACACATCTCTAACAAGGTCGACACTTGTGAGCATAAGCATGATCATATTTGAATAATCTGGGCCACTAATAACAACCATCATTACTTTATGCACAATTATATCACTTGCATACTGACCGCCTAATGGTCCTTCGTGTAGGTCTCTTAGTACCTTGTCTGTGTCTTGAGGCTCAAGGCATCCTATGAAGACACCATTGTGGTGCTTTCTGAAAAGGACTCCATGAATGAGATGATAAGATAGAGTTTTAAGGTATATTTCCCTCTTATGTTTATCCGATAAATGTGTGGGAATGGTGTGGTTCTCTAAGAATCATCGTATGTATGAATACCATGGTGTTATATATTTTCCCTGGGGAACTTGTTCAACATTATACATTTCTATTTCCTGCTCCCAACATGTAATATATTGCTTGGGAGTATCTCTCACTTTGACTTCAAGTTGATATATGCCATGATATTTAATGGTATGAATTGGTTTAAACTCTGGATCATATTCTTCTAAGTAGGTCATCCAATTTTCCCTCTTCTCACTTAACTCTTATTGCAAGAACAATGTTCTAACCACTGGATGAGGAACAAAAAATATCATGGTGAGGTTTAAGGAGGTGGGGCTTGAAATATTTTACTACCTTATACACATCATAAGATTGTTTATCTATGACAAGATAATTTAGCTTGATCCCTATAAGCCAACAATCATGAAAGAAATATATTACTTGTTTCCTTCAACGTCATTTTGAGTCAGTATATCCACGATAGATGAATTCAAAGAAAATGTGTAAAGTAGGAAATATTCTCCATAATCCTGAATAAATAATGCATGTTTATAAGCAATAACATGTTTAATTTGAGTGAGAGAATCATTTTCCCTTTTGTCCCATTTATAAGTCTTATATTTCTTAATCATCTCCTGTAGAGGTTTAACTATTTGAGCATAATCAGAGATGAACTTTCACAAACAAATAATCTTCCTTACGAAAGATTGCATAGATTTTTTATTCTCTAGGAATGGGATTTGAGTTATAGCTTTGAAACCTTTGGGATCAAATTTTATTCCACCCTTGGAAATGATATGTCTTAAGAGAGTGCCTTCTAACACACCAAACATGATTTTCTTGGGATTGAGAGAAATCCCATATTTACGACACTCATGAAATAGTTGATTTAGATGATGTACATGATCTAATCTTCTTTTGGAAAACATAGTTACATCATCCAAATAAGAAACTAGACTTTGGACAATCAGGCCAAATAAAGTGATTTCCGTCGCTCTTTGAAATTTAGCATGATCATTGATAAGTTTGAATCTCATACAATTGAAAGAAAATGTTCCCCATTTAATCCTAAAGGTAGTTTTGAGATGACCCGTTTCTGTGTAGCACTTGATTACAACAAGATAATCCATCTAGAAGTGAGAACATCTCAGACCCAGATACTATTTAGAAGACTTGTTCCATGGATGACATCGGGTAATTATCTTTATCTGATGCCCAAATTAGGTTGTGAAAGTCTACACATAACCTCATCTCACTAGTTTTCTTTATTACTAGGACTAAATTCAAAATCCAAGTGGAATGTCTAACCTTGAAAATGATCTGAGCATCCAACAACTTCCTCAATTCCTTTGGAGTTAAGTGCTTTAACATTAGATGAACTTTCCTTAGCTTTTTGTTGGTGCAAAAATAGCAATAGGGTTAACACATCAGGTTCAGGCGTAGGGGCCAACAAGGCTACGTTGTATTCTAGCACAACACCAACATTTTCACCTTACCAAGGAAGGGTAAGGGTTCTTACTTGAGGCGTGCAACAACCTTAGTTTAATGAGGGTTGGAATTTAGTATCAGGGAGAACTATATGAAAGAATGAAGGAAAAGGAGCATTAAACTATTCTTCAAATGAATAAAATCGCAACAATCTATACATGATGTAATAGAAAGACTACCTAAACACATGCATACATATAAAATTTGAATAACTGGAATAACACATAGTGGATATGTTATGATCCCACAACAATATTCTTCATTAAGAGAGAGATAAATACATTACATCAAGCTCATAGCCTATTCCTCAACATAAGAATGTTATCAGGTGAAATACAAGCTACTAGGAAGACAATCACAGAGATGTGCCCACATCTCCACAACACAGGAAGAACAATAATACCAAGAACAACCATAACTAATGCCTTCTTGGTTGTCCTTTCTACTTATTATGTTCTTCTTTCCTTTCTTGCAAGACAACCTGAACTTATATTTCCTTTTCCCCTTCCCATATATCTTCATTCTTTGGCTACTATTTCTCTTTTCCCACTCAGTTGTCTTTGCTTCTTCTCGCCACTCTTCCGCAACTATCAGTCTTTTCCGAGTCTCTTGTATTTTCTCAACTATTAGTTTCGCAACTTCCCAACAGTAATTTTCACCATTTGTTACTAGATTCTTTCTCCGCAAAACATCACAAAAATGAAGGGCCCAATAGGCCTCGACCATAGTTCATTAACTCATTCCCGAGTCAATCTTTCTTTGGTGTCATTGGTGCTATTGACGCTTCTGCTAGTGTTGTTGTTGGTGTTTCTGCTAGTGTTGTTGCTAGTGATTCCTATGGTGTTTTTTCTATTTCTTCTTGGCCAATTTATTTAAACAAAAGCCCCTATTTAGGTACAACCATAATGGTATCCTGGCAGAATTGAATATAGTTATTGAGCACTCATTGCTAAATATCTATGTTTGTGGTATTTGCATGAGGAATTTAGTCCTTGTGTTGAACGTTGGTGGGGATGGTCATGCCATTAGTAAGGAAGTACACTATGCTTCCATGTCCTCACTTAGCTCCTATAGTGTCTTGGTGTGTATTTGAACTAGGGACCAAAGATCTCGAAGTATCTGTTTGGTCCTGGCCAACTCATCTTCAATCTATTGGATGTGGACTTTGAGAGTGGTGATCTTTGCTCAAAAATTCATTCTTTTCTCTTTGTACTTCTTTTTCTTGATAGTGGTGAGGAGTTGATTAACTCAATCTTAGACTGGGTAGACCAACTAATTCTTCTTTTCTAGGCTTCCTGATTTGTTGTGAACCTACTGTAGTATGGTGTAGACATCATTTTTGGCCTCTACAATGAAGCCCTTGAGAGCAACTATAATGGTTATCTTTTTTCTCAATATCATTGGCATATGCCGTGGTAGGCTCTGACAATGCACTCTTTATAGTGTTAAGGTTTTTCCTAAGCTCTCGATTGGTCATGATTAAATCATTGCATGCGGTTTGGATATGGTCGCAATGTTCGACTAATGTGCAAGCTGAGAAATCTTCTGGAGCATCCGTTACAATATCAAAAATGGACAGCCACAATACCTAGAATTGTGAGGTGATCTTCTCGAGCTACTATTAGAGTTGTTACTTTTCCTGGTGGAGATAATCACATTTAACTGTGAGTGTAGCAATTTTATGCTCCTATTGTTATATTGTGTTGTGCTATATTCTTTCCATGACTAGCCAACATAGTTAACCGGGGGGTTATAAGGGGGGCAGAGTGCCCCCTTCGTTGTGTCAATTGCGTAGGAGGGGGTTGACAGGGGAAAATCTTTATGTATATGTGTTTTATGTGTTATGCTCTCGCATTATTTATTTTTTGTGTTTTAGAATTCATATGTAGGTAATTTCTTTACAGGGTTAAAACCTACATTTTGTATCGAAGTTGTTTTGGCTTCAAGGGGAAGCCTTTGTTGCTGAGAGGTTTTGCTTGGGCCTGTGGTAGCCACTGTTTAGTGGGAGATCTACGAGATTGATTCTGGTGGTGAAAGAAGATGGCAAGTAGTGGAAAGATAGAGATCAAGAAATTTAATGGTCAAAGTTTTGAGTTGTAGGAACTCAAGATAGAGGATCTGTTAGTGGATAAGGATCAGCGGATCGTGGTAGATCTAGGTACTAAACCAACGAGAGTGTCTAATGAAGAATGGAAGAAGTTGGATCAGAAGGCAAAGAGCACAACACAATTGCGTGTCTTAGATTCAGTATTACTGAATGTATCAGTGGAAGATACGACAAAGGCTTTGTCGGACAAGTTAGGGACTTTGTACCAATATAAGTCTCCAATGAATAACCTGTTCCTATGGAAAGAGCTATATAACCTGAGGATGAAAGATGGAGACTCGGAGATAGAGCATCTGAATGTGTTTAATACTGTGGTAAGTCAGTTATCATCTGTTGATATCAAAATTTCATATGCAGAAAAGTGCATTAGTTTGTTGTGTTCTCTACCAGATTCATGGGATAGTCTAGTTATTGCAATAGGTAGTAATGCAACTGCCTTGTAGTTTGATGAAATAGTCTCATCCTTGCAGATGGAGGAGATGTGACGAAAAAATATGGAGAGCCAAAATGGTGATGCCTTGTCTATACAAGGACGGTCCTAGAACAGAAAGAAAAATAAGTCATCAAGTGGGAGATCTAAATCTAGAGGGAGAGCTAAATCTCTAGGAAAACCTGTAATGGTGGTGTGCTGGAAATGCGTAAAGGAAGGGCACTACAAAAGGGACTGTAAATCTAAAGCTCTTAACAAAGCAAAGGGATCTGACAATGCTCCTTCTGGAGAGGCGAAAACCACCTTATATGAAGGTGGGGATGTGTACTTGGCTTCTTCAAGTACACATGTAGATCATGAGGTATGGTTGATTGGTTCAGTTGCTTCCTTTCACTTCACTCCCCACAGAGAGTGGTTCTGTGAGTATGAGAAATACGATGGTGGTGATATCTTCTTAGGGGATGATAGGAAGGCTAGAATTGTTGGTCGCGGAAAAGTAAAGTTGAAGTTGCAAGGTGGAGGGGTTAGAACAATTTCGGGTGTTCTACATATTCTTGCATTGGCCAGAAATCTGATTTCTGTAAGCAAGCTGAATGATGTAGGTGTAAAAATAGTGTTTGAGAAGGATACCTGCAAGATGGTTTGGGGGGCACTAGTATTGATGTGGGGAGTTTGAATTGGAACTCTATACAAGCTATAAGGTAGCATTGTTGTTGATGGGTGAAATAGTTTCGTGGTTCCTGAAAGTGGAGCAGAAAATCTAGTGGTCTTTGGAGAGAAGACCATGTTGTGGCATCAAAGGATTGGATATATTGGAGAGAAGGGCCTTCGAATATTTCATGGTAAAGGTATGGTAGAATGTATGACTAATAGCTCTCTGGATTTTTATTTCTGTGAAAATTGTGTATATGGGAAGCAGAATCAGGTGAGTTTCCCCTCTGGTGGTAAGAGGGCAAAATAAATATTAGACCTTGTGCACAGTGATGTGTTTGGACCTGTGAAGGTTCCATCACTAGGTAAGTCTATGTAGTATGTATCATTTATAGATGACTTCTCAAGGAATAAATGGATATATTTACTTAAGAATAAATTTACTCTTATCAACCTGGTAGTTCATAACAAACTTGGAAGCGACGGTGTTGTATGCACAAGTACTAGTTCTTATTGCAGGCTGTCACTTGGTCAGCTGGTGCAAGATCACTAGGTGCTCAAGCTAACTTCTATGGATTCTAGAAGAATCTTTGTATGTGATGAAAGAAAGGAAAGCTTATTCTACATAGTCTACTCTAATTGCAAAAAGGAAAAAGACTAAAATGTAAAGTAAACCTAGCAAACCCTACTTAACCAACTAATCCTACTTTTGCAGAAAGAACTATGAAAACCATGAAATGAATGCCACTACCTACTCAAGAAAGTAAACAACATCTACTCAAGCTATTTATAGAAGTAAATGAGCAAAAAAATTCTTTTTGGATTTTTATGTATTTTTATGCGAAATTGACATGCATGTATTTTATTTTGTGTCAAGGTGGAAGTGAATAGGTGGTGTTGATGGGCGACTTTGGGCTTTGTGGAGATGTAGGAAGGTGTGGATGGGTCCTAGGAGGTATTGGGTGGCCTTTTGGATGCTTTTCCCATACTCGACCTTCAAAAGAAATTCTACAGGAAAATCTACAGGAGGACACATGGAATCTACAGGAGTTCTACAGGAGGATGCTGAGAGCAGTTTTGAAGGTTTTGAGGGTGTGAGAGTGGGTGGAAAAGGTAGGTGAGGGTTGGGATGATGTGCTAGGGTGCCTGGAGTCCACCAAAAATCACTAGGAGAGGGAAGGATGATTAGGATAGAGGAAGAAGTCCTATGGAAAAACGCAGAAAACTAAGGCAAATTTGAGGTGAAATTTGGGCGACTTGTAGGGCATGGATCAAAGAGAGAATGCACTAATTGATAGGCTAACTTGTTATGAGAAGATATATGCTACAAAAGAACTGACAGTCAACCAATGAGATCAAGCAAGCAAGGAAATGAGTACATCAAAAACTGAATTTTGCATCAAGCTAGTCTAAATTATGAGCTATGGAAGTAAATGCTGAAAAATGCTACAGGGAGAGAAAGCATGGAAGAAGACTTATTGCAAATACAAAAATGAGCATGGTGGAAGAGATCTAAAGTGAAGCATTAACCTTCTAACAAACTGCAAACACTAGAAATCATATGGAGAAGGAAAATCTATGTTTCTATGGCAGCAAGAGGATCCTTGCCTCAATTCATAGTCCCAAAGGGAGGAAAAGAGGCCAAGGAATTGTTGCTAGCCTTTTGAACCTTCTTTCTATCACTACTTAACCTGCTATAGAAAACACAAATGAAAGAAAACTACTAAACCATAAAAAACAACCTATTCTTAACCAAGAAAGAAATTCATCTAACAACAACTAATCCATAAACTGAAACAAAGCATATAAATACAAACAAAAAGGGGTTTGGATACTTGGATGGGGCCCTAACTAAAGAGCTTCAGCCCTCTAAGGTAACTCAGTAATAGCTCAAAAAGGATCTCATTTTTATTATCAAAACAATAATAGGATTACATGAAACTATCCACAGAAGTAAGCTCGAAGTTGAACAGAGTTTTACAATAGAAAAAGTACAAAAAACCGACAAAATTTTGACCATAGTGAGGCCCTAGGCCTCTCTACTTATACAACTAAAGCTCCCAATAGCTTCCTTAAAATCAGGGAGGCTTGGCTTCCAAAACTCGAGATAAACATAAGTTATACTCAACTTGCTTAATGCCTCCTAGTGCATTGATTTGGTTGTTTGTACTCCAAGCTGCCTGAAGGGGAATTCAAAGTGGGGAGTAATAAATGAGGGGGATTTCCTCCTATAAATCCTCTCCTTTGTCCACTTCAAATTATTTATGCCAATTGTCCATTGAATCTTTGACTTTGTCTTCAAAATTCAACAAAAAACTGCATTAAACACATATTAGACATCATGGCATCATAACTAACTCAAAGAATATACTCAGTACCGCTCTTTGGAAAGTGGCTAGAGAATTACACAAACCAAAAGGAAGGACTCGATATGCAAAGGTATCCCAAGGACAAGTGAAAGTGGTCTTATCTTGGTCTTTCGGGCTGATTTGAATCTGATTGTACCCACTAAACCCATCTAGGAAGGAGAAAAAACTTTTCCCCGCTAGACCATCTAACACTTGATCTATGAATGGTAAAGGAAAATGGTCCTTTTTAGTGGATTTTTTCAATTCTCGATAGTCAACACACATTCTCCACTTCTCATTTTTCTTTGGCACTAGCACCAAAGGAGAGACCCATTGATTGTCAGAGATGGGGTAGATGAATCCTGCATAAAGTAATTTTTGCAATTCTTCCTTAACAATGTCTTTAAGTGTTAGATTCATCCTCCTTTGAGGCTACCTAACTGGTTTGCAATATTCCTTAATGTATATATGATGATTACATACTGAAGGGTGCACTCCCTTCATCTCCTTATAACTCGAGGCGAAGGCATCTAAATTTTTTCCCAATCAGCTGCACAACTCCTTCTCCTAGGAAATGGATAGGGATGGATTGATTTTCAAGGTTCATTCTGGGCTAAAATCTATATTCTTAACACAGAGAGAGGTCGGGTCAGCCACACAAAGATTAGTTAAGGGGTTGTTTTGGGTTTCTCTCACTATGTCCTCTAATGGTAAGACACTGGGGGGTGGATTCTGAATCAAGTTTTCAATCATATCATCTTACAGTTTTTCCCCCCATGGCAGTTTCTAATGCACAAAGTGGTGCAAAATAGACCCCATCCTCATCCTCCTCCCCCAACCGGAGAGGAAGATCATTTTCTAGCAAGGGGTGGGCATGAGTGTATAGGATTAACTGCTTGGACATATGCCCATTCTTGATGGTCATGTTCCCAACTCGATAGCTAATGTAGGCATTAACAATAGCCAACCAGGGTCTTCCCAGGATGAGAGGATACCTAGTGAGCTTTGCCTTCAGGTGGAGAAATAAGAAATCAACAAGGTACTCCCAAGAATCCATGGAGACCATCACATATTCCACACTCTCTTCAGGGGTCACAGTGGAGTAGTCTGCTAGCTGCAGTACTATCGTGGTCTTCCTCAAGGAGCCCTGGAGGTTAAGTTTGAGCATTGTGTCCTTTGTCATCACATTAATGCTAGCTCCCAAATCAATCAAGGTATGTGGGATCATGGTGCGATTGATGCAGACATCAATTACTAGGCTTCCAGGGTCTAGATGTTTCGGATAGATTACCTACCCCAACATCAAGTTGGATAGTTGTCCTATGACATTAATAGTTGGGGCATCTCCCTTGCACCTTTCTGGATGCCTAAAGCACTTCTCTTTGATCAACCTATTGTAGATAGGCACATCTTTCATGGCTTGGAGAAGTGGTATCTTCACACATAACTGTTTCAATTCTCCCAGTAGCTCAGTCTCTTCTGGCATAGGCTGTGTTGTCCTGGATAGTCTCTCAGGAAAGGGTAGAATTGCTTTAGGTTCACTTTCCTCTTTATGTTCCTCAACCTCCTGAGCTGGACACTGGCTATCTGGGAGAACCTTCCCAGATCGCAAGTTAATCTCTTGAATCTCCAAAACATAAATTCAATATGATGGTTCCCCACTATATACTTGTTGAGCCTGTGTATTGTTCAGGTTTAGGTTCGACTAGGCAGGAATTTGGGGTTGTCTTGGTGGAGCAGGAGGCAATGGTTGTGGTTGAGTAGGTGGTGGAGGAAAAAGAGCAGGAGGAGAGTTGTACTAGGGCCCCCACCCCTAATGAGATGCATTCCATTGAGGTTGTGTTTGAGCATAGGATTGAAATGAATGAGAGGCTGGTTGGGCATGATATTGAGATAGAAAGGACCAAGGAGGAGGTGTGGACCAGGAAGGATGAGTAGGAGGGAATAAAAAGGTATGGAAGTGACTTGGTTGGGGTTGTAATATGCCTAAGATGTTCATTGCATCCCCTGCTAGTACAGTCTAGGTCCATGCGGTCTCCTTTGGTTCATGAAATTGAGTGGTTCAGTGGCTCCTTCGGCTCCTTGGTATACAACTTTAAGTCTGGGAAAGGATAGGAACTTATCTATAGAATGATTTTCTTCACAGAGTGAACAAACCTCTATAGATTTCAATGGACATTCATTCCTAGGATGCCTCCTGGTGCATCTAGGACAAAAGATGGCCAAAGCCCTCTCTGCTTCCTCTTGTTTTCTTTTAATATGCAAGTTATCCATTTGCATGGCAAGAGTCTACAACATATCACTTTTTAAGTCTTCCAACATGTTTCCAATTTCACCTTTAATGGATGAATTGGAAGAGGAGGTACTAGCTATGGGTTGACTTCCCCTACCTTTCTTTCTGGCTGCTCTAGAATAGTTTCTAAAAATAGTCTTTATGTCCTGATAAGATAGTTGGTAGATGTCTCCCCCAGCTAGTAGATGTAGGGTGTCTAGAAGGTCTTCTGGAATTCCCCTAAGTAGGACCAACTTCAGAGATTCAGGGTTAAGTGTACACCTGGACCTTTTGTAGCTAAGTTGGAACCTCTCTTCATAATCTTCCAAGGATTCATCACTTCCCATGGTCATTCAGAAGATTTCTTCTTCAGTACCTTTTGACCTATAGTAGTCTTGATATTTCTTATTAAAGCCCTATTGCATCTATGCCCAAGTTGTGATGCTATTGCCAGGTAACCCCATGAACCAACACAATGCCGCATCCTTGAGAGTAGAAGGGAATAGTTTCAACTTTTGCTCATCTTCTGCATAGTCATAGGTTCGACAGATGACAACAAACTCAAACAAGAAGGCGTGAGGATATTTTGTAGTCAAACGATGGAAGTGAGGTAGAGTTGAAGGACTTATATTCTTCATTTTGGTGTCCCCATTAGTCTCCCTAATGGGAAAGGTACCCTCTATGCTCTCTCTATTTCCCCTATCATTTCTGTGTTCAGCCATTGGCTCAAGAGGGATGTTTACTTCTTCTTCCTCCCCTATAGGTTCTTCAAATATCTCTGGTTGTTCACCTAAAGGTTCTTCTTGATCACTGCCACCAAAGAAGAGAGAAGGTTGGCTATGTGATGTAGTGGGGTTGTTGGGCAAGAATTTTCCAAAATTATCTCTATTCCTATGAGGCATGAAAGGAAATCTTTTTGGTTGGTTTTTGTTTCTTTTCCCCACGACACTAATAGTACCTACAAAACTGAAATTGATTGAACAAAATAAATTGCAACTAATTGAAATGAACTTGCTGAAATGAAATTTGAAAAATTGAAAAGGAAGGCAAGGAAATGCAGAACTTGAAAGAAATGACTAGCCTAGTCTTGTTGGAATGAAATTTGCAGAATTGAAAAGGAAGGCAAGGAAATGTAGAACTTGAAAGAAATGACTAGCCTAGTCTTGCTGACATGAAATTTGCAGAATTGAAAAGGAAAGCAAGGAAATGCAAAAGATGAAAGAAATGACTATTCTACTTTTGCTGAAATAAACTATTTAGTAGAATGTTGCGATAGAAAATAGAAGAAAGTAGTAATCACAAAATACTCTAACCCTTGCCACCAGTAATGCAGTGATAATGCTACAACTCCTGGGCTACCTACTTTACTCTTATCAACCCGGTAGTTCATAAAAAACTTGGAAGTGACAGTGTTCTATGCACAAGTACTAGTTCTTACTACAGGTTGTCACTTGGTCAGTTGGCACAAGATCACTAGGAGCTCAAGACAACTTCTATGGATTCCAGAAGAAGCTCTATATGTGATGAAAGAAAGGAAAGCTTACTCTACAGAGGTTACTTTAATTGCATAAAGGAAAAAGACTGAAATGTAAAGTAAACCTAGCAAACCCTACTTAACCAACTAATCCTACTTTTGGAGAAATCACTGTGGAAACCATGAAATGAATGCCATTACCTACTCAAGGAAGTAAACAACATCTCCTCATGCTATTTCTAGAAGTAAATGAGCAAAAAACATCCTTTTGGATGTTTATGTATTTTTATGTGAAATTGACATGCATCTATTTTATTGTGTGAAGGTGGAAGCGAATAGGTGGTGTTGAAGGGCGACTTTGGGGTTTGAGGAGATGTAGGATGGTTGATCCGAATTGGATCCTCAAAAAAGTCCATGATTATTAAGAATGGTTGACAGACTTCAACAAATATTCTAGCTATCAGAAATAACCTCTGAATAATGGTAATTTGTAGCCAGCACGGAGCAACGAGGACCTTCAGTCAAAGAGCGCTAACCGTTGGCCCATGGAGACTATGCATGGCACAAAAATGGCAGTTGGGAAGCTCAAACCTAGAAACGGAGGTTGTTTCTGATATGTGATTAGTGCTAATCACATATTGCTAGGCAAAACCCCTCAAGAAGGAAGAGCCCCGAGTGCTCGGTCACAAGGGAAACCAAAAAACTGTGGAGAAGCACTAAAATTGATAGGCAAGTCCCACGCTTAGAAATCAGTAGAATATCAAAGGAATTTCAAGTGGTAAGTGGGTTTGGCTGAAGACCCAACAATTCCGTACACTGAGTGATGCATGTTCGGTGGGGAGAGAGAAAAACCACTTACATCGCGGACTAACGGTCAAGCAACCCAAACGCGCAATATAAGCAAAGACCGTAGGATTTGGGGGCTCCAGACCAAACGGCGGAGGTTAAAATCGATGGATGATGTTGGGTATACGACCAAAGGCCCACATTGACTAGAAGTGGGGAGGATCATGGATATATAAGGATGGACAAATATCTCCATTGGTATGAGGGCTTTTGGGGTAAACCCAAAAACAAATCCATGAGGGCTTAGGCCCAAAGTGGAAAATATCATACCATTGTGGAGATATGTGGTGTCCAGAGTCCTTACAAGTGGTATCAGAGCCATGCCCCAAAGTTAGCCAAGTGGATGAATCCTCGAAATGCCGAACAAAGGTGGTAGGCCCCAGTAATATCACGATGGGATCCGTGGATGAGCTCGGTTAGACAAGCGGTGTGCTCCGGATTCTTCATGGATGTGTCCTAGTCCCAACACAGTGAAGAGGAGTTGACCTGGGATAGGGCAAGCTCTCGAGGCAGGTGGTGCTCCATGTAAGGCGTGTGCTTCCAATGCATTGGAGCGGAGAATCCTGGTTGGTAGAGAGTGGACGGATGGATAATCGTTTGAAGGGAGGCTCAATGGTCCTTTGTTCGAGGGGAGGATTGTTGGGTATACGAACAAAGTTACACATTGACTAGAAGTGGGGAGGATCATGGATATATAATGATGGGCAAATATCTCCATTGGTATGAGGCCTTTTGGGGTAAACCCAAAAACAAATCCATGAGGGCTTAGGCCCAAAGTGGACAATATCATACCATTGTGGAGATATGGTGTCCAGAGTCCTTACAGATGACTGGACCTAAGGGAGAAATAAGCTATGGCACATAAAGATTTGAAGTTTGATTTCACCAATGAGTTGAGAGAAGGATCCATTTTGCAGGCATCTAGGAAATAATGGAAAAAATGACCATTCATGAAGAACTAACACTCAATTTACAAGAAGATAGGTGGCCACCTCTTTGTGAAGCATTACTCAGAAATGATGATGTAGGGCATAGAAGTCCCAGCGGGCAGAGGCAGGTGATCCAGAGAGCTGAGAAGTCGAAACAAATAGTCAGTGAATGAACTAGCTTTAAAGCCATGAGCTAACATAGATAGGAGAGGGAAGATAATGAGGTAGAGAAGTAGTGAAGAAGTCGAAGGCTAAGAGACATAGAGAGGAAGGAAAAATTGGAGAACAGAGAAGCCAAGCTAACCATTAGAATAAGGGTAGCATCGAGCAGACAGAGACCAATTGAGGTTGAAATTCAGTAAGGGGAGTTTGTGAAATCCAATGACATGGGATTTCCAAGTGCCATCCTACTTATCATCCTCTGTCAAGTGAGACTCAGATTGAGGTCCTTATTGTAAGACTCTGCTTTAAAAACATAATAAATAGGCCACCACTGAAATCTCGACCACGATATGTAGCCCAGGAGGATTCGGTGAACTCCTTATTAAATTTTGTTGTGTTTCTATTTTTCTTACTGTGATCTCTTACTATTTAAAGTGTCTATTCATTTTGCAATCTTATTGATTTATTGCCTAAGATAACATAGACACACAGACCAACACATAAGTCTGTAATACCTTCATTAATTTCCTGAGGTCACCTAAGGGTGATTTGAGATCAAGTGGTATTAGAGCTATAGGTTGTTAAGGTTAGACAAGCTTGTGTTGGTTTTAGCTATTTAATGTTAATTAGATCAAAGCTCAAATTAGGAAGAGGAGAGTTGGTCGAAACTAATCCTGAAATTAGAAGAGTCTATCCTCAGAAGACAATGTTGGAGGAAGGTTCTATGGGGCCAAACCCTCAATTTATAGATAGTTTCTTGGCCATAAGGTCCATGGTAGAGGAAATGTATAAGGACTTTAGAAAACATAAAGATGAAGATTCATCAGGCTCCAAATAAGAAAAAGGAGAAGAAGAGTCTCTCCTCCATGACTAGTCAAAAGGAAAAAGGAAGTAAGAAAACTTTCTCACACTTCCTAATAGCCCTGAACATAAAAAGAAGGCATCTTTGATTAAACTAGATGTTAAATTTGATTTACCAATATATGATGGAGAGTTGAATGCAGAAAAGCTGGACAATTGGACTAGACAAATTGATGTTTAATGCCGAGTGCAGAGTATCGATTTAGATAAGAGCAAGATTTAGTTGGCCAGCCTACGCCTTGGAGGAACTGCCTTGGTTTGGTGGGAAGGCAGCACCCAAGCTGACATGAAGAGACATGGTAAGAGTCTTTCTGTCCGGAGTGAATTTGTTTTTGCAATCAAAAGGCAATTATATCCACTATCCTACATGCAGCAAGCCATGATGAGCTAGCAAACTCTTCGATAATTAAAAGGGAAAAGTGTACATAGCTACACACAAGAATTGAGGAAGAGAGCTTTGATTCTAGGAATCTCATTAGACTCACCTGAGACTCTGTTGAAGTACATCGGTGGTCTACATAGCTACATGAGGCACACTATCCTCATGTTTAATCCCACTAGTATAGATGAGGTATATGTTTAAGCAACGCATCTAGAAGCTAAAGGAAAGAATGGAAACCTAGAAGTTGGTAGATCATCCCAACCCATTACAAGCAAGAATAAGGAGAAAAGAAAATAGAAATGGAAAGCAAGGAAGGACAACATTGCATAGAAAAGCAAGTATTCATGCACTCATTGTAAGAAGGATGGGCATGATGATGAGCACTATTGGATTCGGTATCCAGAGCTGAGACCTAAGAAGTTCGAGGTCAAGAAGAAGAAGACTGTTGTAGCTATTCAGAAAGATTTGGAGTCAGACTCAGGAGATGAAACAACCATTGTAGCCATAGGTATAAAAGGTAAGAATTCTGAAGCATCTACTAGTAATTCTACACAATCTACTATTGATGAAGAAAATGAGAGAAAAAGACATGAGTTTTTCCATATTCGAGTTATTTCCACACATCAAAATATTGATACTTTGTTTGATAGCGGCTCACAAGTAAATTTAATTTCTGAATCAATTGTAAAGAAGTTGGGATTATTGACTAAACCTCACAAGAAACCATACCCATTAGGATTGTTAAGTGATAAAGAAAAACTACAAGTGACTAGACAATCCAAACTCAAGTTTTCTTTTGGGTCAGCATTTGTAGATGAGGTTGGCTTAAACTTAATTCCTTTGGATATATGTGGAATTGTTTTAAGAAGTCCTTACTTGTATGATAGAAAAGTTATTTTCTATAGAGCTGAGAACAAGTATCTACTCTTTAAACATGGAATCGAATAATTTGTAAGATCTCATAAGCTCAAGAATAATTATACTCTCATAAACTCAGGGGAGATGAAATGAATTATAAATTCATGCAAACAATTTTTACTGATGGTTGTAAAGGAAAAGAAACTTGATAAAACCAATGTATTTGAGGGCTGTTATGCTAAACAACAAGCTGATTTAGAAAAAGTTGTTTCAGAGTATGATATCTTGTTTCAAGAACCTAAAGGTCTGCCACCCAAAAAGGAAATAGTCCATGATATTAATTTGCAACAAGATGCTCCGTTGCATAACATTGGAATGTACAAGTTGTCTACTTTAGAGAATGCAAAAATCAAGAAGCAGGTGTAGGATTTGCTCGAGAAGGGATTCATCAGACCTAGCACATCACCATGTGGGTCTCCAATCATTTTGGTGAGAAAGAAAGATGGCTCGTGGAGAATGTGCATTGATTACCAAGCACTGAATAAGATAACAATAAAAAATTATCATCCCCTTCCTCGCATAGAAGACCTATTAGATCAATTGAAAGAAGTTGTTTATTTTTCCAAGATAGACTTGCATAGTGGATATCATCAGGTCAGAGTTGCAGAACAAGATGCATGGAAGCCTTCTTTCAAAAGAAAGTAGGGATTGTATGAGTGGCTAGTTATGCCTTTTGGCTTAACTAATGATCCTACTACTTTCATGAGAATAATGAATGATGTACTCAGACCTTTTCTTGATGATTTTGTTATTGTATATCTGGATGACATTATGATATTTAGCAAAACATGGGAAGAACATTTAAAGCATGTTAAGCAGACACTAGATATTTTTAAAAGAGAAAAACTTTATGTTAAACTCTCCAAATGCGAATTTGGCAAAACATCTTTGAATTATTTGGGACATATAGCAAGGGGTGGTGAATTGAAGATAGATCCCTCTAAGCTGGCAGTCATTGTAAACTGGCCTAAACCCAAATCTTCGATAGAAATTAGGAGCTTCTTAGGAGTATCACAATATTGGAGAGAGTTCATTTCTAAAGGAGTAGTACAATATTGGAGAAAATTCATTTCTAACTTTTCCTTAATTGCAGCTCCCTTACATGCTTTAACAGGATTGAACAAGGTGTTTCAGTGGGGAGGCAAACAATAGAAAGCCTTCGACACCTTGAAAGAAAAGATTAGTACATCACAAATACTAGCACTGCCAAAACTTCAAAGACCATTTGAGATCCAAACGGATTCCAGTGACTATGCCATGGGAGTTGTGTTGATACAACACGATAAACCCATACGCTATCATTCTGAGACATTTAATTCTGTAATAGTTAACTATCCCACATATGATAAAGAATTGTATACATTAGTATAGAGTGTGAAAAAGTGGAAACATTACTTAATGGGCAAAGAAACAGTTATACATACTGATTGTCGAGCACTTCAATATCTACACTCCCAAACTAAGTTGCAGAAATCAAGACACTATAGATGGATGGGTTTCCTACAACAGTTTCATTTAGTCATCAAATATAAAAAGGACATACATAATAAAGTTGCAAATATGTTATCTAGACCCATTATAAATGCATCTACTATACTTAAGCATAATTTTGTGTTACATGAGAGTTACATTGAACAATATGCTCAAGATATAGATTTTAAAGATGTATATGCAACTTTAAGTCAAGGCAAATGAGTAGAAGAATTGGATTATCATATTAAGGACCGAATCTTATATCATTGTGGGAAGCTATGCATTCCACAAATTGAAAAAGTAAAGATAATGCGAGAAGCACACACTTCTCTAATACGAGGTCACTTTGGGGTAAGTAAAACAGTTGCACAGCTGCAAAGATTTTGTTATTGGCCAAAAATAAATGAAATAGATTCCAAATATGTAAGAGGGTGTACTATGTGTGCTAAAAGCAAGCCCAACAATAGAAAACTAAGCTTGTACACTCCATTACCAGTTCCTTCTCATACTTGGGAAAGTTTTTTCATGGAATTTGTTGGAGGACTGCCTAAATCTAGGAAAGGTCATGATTATCTATATGTTGTTGTGGATAGGTTCAACAAAATGTGTATTTTGATACCTTGTAATAAACAAATTACAGCTAAACAAACTGCAAAAATGTTCTTTCAATATGTATGGGTTCATTTTGGATTACCCACTTCCATTATATCTGATTGAGACACCTGATTTGTGGGAAAGTTTTGGTCAAGTCTATGGGAACTGATGGACACCAAACTGAAGAAAAGTACATCTTTCCATCCACAAACCGATGGCCAGATAGAAGTATTCAATAGGATAGTGATTTAGTTGCTTAAGGGATATTGTAGCAAGCATCCGAAGCTTTGGGATGAACATTTGTGTTATGTGTAGCATGCTTACAACGGAGCCAAACATTCTTCCACACAGAGATCTCCTTTTGAGACCTGTTTTGGTTTCACCCCAAGGTCTCCCTTGGATTTTGTCATTGGTAAGGACACAACGATGTGGAAGGAAACTTGGTTCATTGAACAAATCCAAGAGATCCATCAGGTAATACAGGAATAACTGGAAAAGAGTTAGGCTAAATATAAGGAAAGGCATGACAATCATCAGATGGAGCATAGTTTCCAAGTTGGTGATCAAGTTTGGTTGTATATTAGCAAGGACAAGATGTAAGGTGAAGGTAGAAAGCTACAACCAATAAGGTATAGACCTTTCAAGATCCTTGAGAAAATTGGTGAGAATGCTTTTCGCCTTGATTTGCCAGCTTATATGCACATCTACTCAGTCGTAAATGCAGATGGCGTGAGACTATTTGAACCTTCGTTAATTGAAGATCTTGAAGAAGAGAGTCAATTACCTTCTATTGATGACCTGCTACCTAAATTTCTTATTGAACTGCAAGAAGACATAGTTCTGGATAGGAAGCTGAGAACGACATGCAGGGGAGATGTTGAATACCTCAGAATTGGGCTTAGGGGTTCAAAGCCAAGCATTGCAAAATGGATGGAGATTTGACAGGTGAGAAATTTGTATCCTCACTTATTCGATGCTTGAAAACAACTTTTGGTGGTCCAAAATCTTTTTCAGTGGGAAGGCCATGATCCGAATTGGATCCTTAAACAGTTCCATGATTATTAAGAATGCATGACAAACTTCAAGAAATCTTCTAGCTATCAGAAATAACCTTTGAATAATGGTAATTGTAGCCAGCATGGAGCAACGAGGACCTTCGATCAAAGCGCGCTGACCATTGGCCCATGGAGACTATTCATGGCACAAAAATGGCAGTTGGGAAGCTCAAACCCAGAAACTGAACTTGTTTCTGATATGCGATTAGTGCAAAGAAGGAAGAACCCCAAGCGCTCGGTCACAAGGTAACCAGAAAACCATGGGAAAGTGCTAAAACCGACCGACAGGTCCCGCACTAAAACACCGGTGAAGTATCAGAGGCGTTTTGGGTGGTAAGTGGGTTTGGCCAAAGACCCAGTGATTCCATACACCGAGTGATGCATGTCCAGTGGGGAGAGAGAAAAACCACTTACATCGTGGACTAACAGTCAAGAAACTCAACCGCGCGATATAAACGAATACCATAGGATTTGGGTGTACGACAGAGGTTCAACTCGATGGATGACCAGACTCACGAGAGAAATAAGCTACGATGCATAAATATTTGAAGTGAAATTTGACCAATGAGTTGACAGAGGGATCTTTTTCTCAGGCATCTAGGAAATACCGGAAAGAAAATGACCATTTAGGAAGAACATACACTTAGTTCGCAAGAAGACAGGTGGCCACCTCTCTGCGAAGCTTTACACAACAATGATGATGCAGGACAGAGAAATCCTCTGGACAGAGGTAGGCGATCCAGTCTAGGTTTTAACCCCGTACAGAAATTACCTGCATATGAATTCTAAATCATAGAAAAATAAACAATGCGAGAGCATAACACATAAAAAACACATATGCACAGAGATTTTCCCCTGGATCCCAAAACCCGGACCACCAGCTTGATTTTTCATTATGTTCCTTTCAATGTTACAATACATATTTATACATGCCGAAGCATCCAATACCATGGACCAAAAACCATCGTGTTCAAAAAACATGTGCGAAAATCATGCGCAAAACCATAGGTGGGTCTGCCCCGGACCCCATAAAGTGGGGTTACGGTTACCCCTCAAACCCCCTGTTAACTATGTGGAAAGAATATAACACAACCCAACAATCTCCCACTTGTTTTTTTCTTTCCATAGGGGGCACAGGAGAGCTTAGTCATTTTTCCAGCCTTGAAACGCCCATTTTTTCTCTACACCAAGAGAATTTCTCATAGCTAACAGATTTTGTCAATGAATCTGCAGTATTCTTCAAAGTGTCCACCTTTACCAGCAACACCTTTTTGTCTTCTATCATATCCCTCACAAAGTGATACTGAACATCAATGTGCTTTGTCTTTGAATGATAACCAGGGTTCTTTGCCAAGAAAATTGCACTTTGGCTGTCACAGTCTATCCTTATAGCTCCTTGTACTAACCCCATACTTGAACACAATCTCTGCAACCAAACTGCTTCCTTGCTTG
>APFE030016742.1:0-12946 GCA_000404065.3 Pinus taeda | reverse complement strand
CTGGAAGGGTGTTAGGGACTCCTTAGACCCTCTCTGCACCTTCCCGACCTCTTCCAAGCATTTCTCCTCATTGATCAACCCCTGCACAGTCAAGAACAGTGAAAGCATATGCATGATGAAATTGACGACTTAATAAAAAATACAAAAAGATGTTTTCTTCAGATAGAGGTAGTCTAGACACATGTATTTTACCTTCATAGAAGTAATGGCATATCTTTTAGTAGTTTGCATTCTCTTCTTTGCGTCAGTAGGACTAGCTGGTAGAATTAGGGTTTGCGCTTTCCTTCAGTTTTTCAATCTCTTTTTGCAAATAGATTAGCTTCCTTCGAGTTAGCTTTCATCCATCAACTAAAAAGCTTCTTCTAAGAGCTCATAGAAGTTGGCTTAAGCTCCTAGCAGACTTGTGCCAGCTGACCAAGTGACAGTTGTGGTAAGAGCTAGTACTTGTGCATACAACACCGTTGCCTCCAAGTTTGTTACGAACTACCAGGTTGATAAAAGTAAAGAAGGGATTCCCAGGAGTTGCAGCATTATTGCTGCAATACTGGAGCCCACCACATATCTATCACCATCCTAACTGATGTGGGTTTCTTCTTACCCTACAAGACTCTTGGTTCTCCATTGCCATCAACACACTCAATGGATTTGTCATAACAGACTACCTTGGTTCTATGAAGATACAACCAATCCATGCCCAACAACATAATGTATGATCCAAACGGTAATACATTTAAATGTGTTGTGGTAGGCACACCATTTAAATCAAATGCACAAGCTCTTACCCAATGATGAACTCACTTCTTTGTACCTATAGCCAACTGAACTAACTAAGAATCTGCATGCAACTCTTTACTCAAACCACACTTATCCACCAAGTTAGGACTAACATAGGTATAATTAGATCCAGGGTCAATCAAAATAGAAATAACTTGATCACAAAGCTTATCGTCCATCTCAATGATAGATTCTTGGTGTTCTTCTTGTCTTTTGTCCATTGTTGCATAGATACGAGGAATGCTCTTCCCAACAGCCCCAACATCTTGTGCCTCCTGCGCATTATATATCTGAGACCTACCACCCTGATTCTGTGGACAATCTCTCTTAAAGTGTTCCTTGCCACATGTCCAACACTCCAACCGACCAGTACAAACGCTTATATGTTGTTGTTGTGTCTCATGTCCCTGTCTAGCTACATTAAATCTCTTTTGTGACGCCACATTGTCTTTCTCATCTGCATGTTGAGGTCTTGTCCTCTTAGGCTGCCATTTACCTTTACCTTTGTCTTTTCCCTTCCATCCTTGCCGAGATTCATTCTTATGCTTTGATTGTTCATAGCAATGCTTTATTTTCACAATAACTTCCTCAAGTGACCGAGGCTCATCACACTTAATCCGTTCTTTAAATGCTAATGGAAGACCACTGACAAATCATTGAAATTTAGCCTTCTTGTCAATAAGATACAGTACGTACCTCAATATATCTAGAAACTTGGTCGTGTACTCTTCATCTGTCATTGATCCCATCTTTAGCTCATATAATTATTTGGCCTTATTGTCATAGTACCTCTCTGACAATTACTTCTTCCTAAAAATCCTCTTGAAATCCCACCAACTCAAGTCATCTCTCTTGATGTCTTTGACCCTCTTAACATCTTCCCACCAAATGTTTGCATTACCTTTTAAGCTGAAGATCGCTACTCTGGCCTTCATGTTATTTGTGTAATCATGCAACTCAAAGAATTTGTTCATCCTAAGTATCCAAGCCTCTGCATTTTCCAGCTTCTTCACATCTCCGTCAAAAGTAGGTGGCTTCACTTTCTTGAACTCATCTGGTAAGTATCCCTTATCATTCCTCGTGTAAGGATGATAGTGATGATGATCATGATGTCTATCGGAATGAGAACTAGAATAGTACTTATATCCATTGCCTTTCCTACTCGAAGTATTCGACAACCTACCATCTCTTGCCGTGTCAGATCTATCCGAACTGTGTCTAGTAGGAGACCTACTGCCATATGCCCCATTAGTTCTATCCTCATGTCCATGGCTGATTTGAAGTGGCCCTTGTTGTTGCAAGTTTGACAAACTCTAAAGGAGTATAGCATTAACCTCTGCTTGTTTCCCTTGTGCCTGTATGATTCGGTCATTATCTACCTTACAACTCCTTACCTCTTCCTTCAAGCTTCTCAATGTGTCAGCCAAAGCAGAAGAGTGACCCACACCACACTGTCCATCTGATTCATAGGGAGATTCTATGTAGTCTACCACCTTGCTAGCAATTTGGTGTCTTTCCTGCAATGCATAATATGTCAGATAAACCAAATCATAATAAATCAACGTACCTTAGTATAGTTTAGGGAGAATACCTTGTCTGCAAGTTCATCAAATCAACGTGATACATGTATAACATAATCATAACAACATATAGACATATAACAAGTAAGTGCTTCAACGCATAAACATCATTCTAACTGGGGTCAATCATCAATGCAAGGCCATATCAACGATGCATGCTATGACCTCATGCATGACAACAACCATTACTCCATTGTACATATTACCACATGCAACCATCAACATGCATACACAATTCCCAATCAACTACACATGTGCATAGATGCATGTAGTCGAGCATAAGCGATCAATTCTTGTAATGAACCTAGAAGACAGATAAATGTAATCAAACCTACAAGAATGTAGGCTAACATACAAGGGTGTAAGTAGGCGACATAAAATCAACATGTAAACGATATATAGCCATATGCAACCAGTCATATACTCATGATGATGCATTCCATAAACTCAACATCAAATTCTCCATGACAACCTTACTTCAACCATAATCAATCATCAAGCAAATGTAACAAGCACATGGAATGCAAGTGTAGGAGACACACATGCAACTGACATGCATACATGACCAACGCACAACACCCATATAGTCTAAGGGTTGAACCATGCTTTAATGCCACTCTGTAACACCCTCCTCTCACATCTACCCAAGTAACTATGCCATCTGGGTAAACATGTGACAAGATGCGACTATGATTAGATTTGACCTCCTATGTGACCTTAAGGAAGTGGAATCAACTGAACACATCAACCAACCTATCCACATCAGCAACAAAACTCTCAGGAGACATGTCAGCCACTCAAACATCATTGTCCTTGGGTCCCACTGATGTTCTGGACATCTTAGGCCTTAATCTCTCCCATGATATAGGCAAGAGAGCATCTAGAAACCCAAAGTTGCTCTCACATGCTTGCCTGCCAACGACCACAGACTAAATTTGTCAGTGCTATGCCAACGACCCCAAGATTTAAGCCACTCTTTCAGGCCCAGAGCCTAGGTCACTGCCCAAAATGGAATGATAACTTAGGAACAATAAAAGAATAAGGAAATAATGATGCAAAAGCAATAAGTTGAACATGACCTTAATCATACCCCTACTAACCATGCTAGGCATTTTGTCAAACATATCATCAACATGTAACTTATATGCGTAAACAACATAATTAAGTGTAGGGATCTCATACTTATTTGAGAATCGCTATGAACCATTTTTCCCTCATGTCGTTTGTTTCATTATCATCTATTAGGCCATAGATACATTATCCATTCATTTACAAGTAAAAACATGCCGAGAGACATACATAGTTGTTGTCATAAAACATATACATAACCAACATAATAGGAAAAAAAAAATATCATAAGCATATCAACCATAAAATCCACATATGCATCAATACATTTACACATGAAAATCAAGGGAATTAATTTCTCATTAATGAATGCAATAAACCAACCGGAGATGGGACTACCACGTTCCACCCGACAATAGAATGGTTGAGCCAAATCTCTCTTCAGCCATTCACCCTCATGCCATATTCCAAGCATGAATGTGGGACTCAAACCAAAAGAACCAACCAGGGCATACCGAGGCTAAACCACCTCACCCTCATCAATAGAAACCAAGCTTTACTGTAATCCATCTTGGATCACTAGGCCAACGCAATGAACACATCATAACAGGCTTTATCGTGATCTCCACCCAATCATTAGGCCAAAAAAGCATGGATACCACCAGATTTCTCCACCTACACTGTGAGGAATTTTCCTATCTCCTAGCCTCTCAAACCGTAATCTAAACCTAGATCATTAGGCCCTAAATCGAGACTCACTCTTCAGGCTTTACCGCATATCCCAAACCCGAGATTATTAGGCCCAATAGATAGAAAACCACCTCTTGGATTTACCATATATCCTGCCATTCACTGGAAAGGATTCCTAGGCCCATCGAGGCAACACAATATTGGCTTTACTGCAACCCACAATCTAGCTCAAGGGTCACTAGGCCAGTGGCTTTACCGTGATCCACAATCCAATTTAGGGACCACTAGGCCATGTTCTTTATCATTCAGAGAACCGCCCCACTCAGCTTTAAATCCATCCGGCAAACCAGCTCAACCAAAACATGAGAACCCTATCACACCATGGCTATTTGGAAATGGCAAGGCTAGGCTGAAAACATTATTACACCTAGCAAAACTCATGCCACAACAACAAAAGAACCACATGCAATACAATGCATGCCAAATCTAGCAAGGAAAATATACATGCAAATCGATACTTGCAATGACTCCTACTATAGTTGCTTGATCCTGCCTTTCTGTTGTAGCAACTATAACCACCCTCCAAAATTTTGCCTTAGCTTCGTTTTGGAGCCCCCCTACCAACCTTCACAATAACATGTCTTACTTCATCAAGTGCATAAGCTCTAGTGATTTTTTTGCAGAAAGACAGGCTGTCAATCAAACCTTGATGCATTCCCCTCATGGGTTGTTCATCTGGACTTGGTCCAACAACAAACTGAGAAGCTCCTTCAAGAATTTGCTCAAATATGGAGGGAAACCAGCCTTCCCTCCAGAAATTGCGCAATCCTGATTGGCAGCTTGCTTGGCCCCATAATTGCACAATTCTGCTAAGCAAGCTTCACCTAGAAAATTGTGCAATCCTTCCCAGTTGGGCTACTTAGCCCAGAATTTGCGCAAATTTGGGCAATAGCCAGTTTCTCTACCTAGAAATTGCGCAAATCTTCTGAGTAACCAACCCACCTCCCAGCTAGAAACACACATTTTCTCCCAGCTGCCGACAAACCTCTTGCATGTATAGCTGAGTTGACCGGTTTCCTCTGGGACCGAGGAAAACAGACTTGCATGCATGGGTTGCTTCTCCCAAGGTAGCATGTAAAGGAATCCCTTGTTTCAGGGATCTATTTTTGGAAGTTGGAGGTTACATCCAATGATAATTTCAGAAACCTCCCACCAAGTGTCACTTTCCCTAGATTTGTGGCATGTGTGTCACAACCTCGATTTTATAAAAACTCATTAACTAGACACTGCAGAGCTCATTCCTCACATCAACCTTGCAGCTCTGACATCCCACATCGCATCTAGAAGTTGTCGACACTTTCAACTCAGCTGTTTTGGGGTATGCCTGCTTTCCATGTCTTGTGTTGCATTTCTGGCGCTTTTTGTGTTTCGCTTTGTATGAATGTTGTCTGCTTGATTTCAGTGAGCGCTTGCTGTCATTTTGATACTACTAGCTTGTACAAGCACCGCTTCAGTTTTCATTAACATCTCACTATTGTCGCATGCATGAAACTATTTTCATGAACAATGATTGATTTGGCGACTCACCTCACTCACATGCATGTTGTTCCGTTTTCTAAATTTGTCATTCACCATTTGCATGCATGATCATTCACTTATGCTTACACTCAACATCGCCATGCATCCGCATTCACTTTCGTTTTCCATTTCCCGTCGGCGAGTTTGGGCAGCCTTGGCCTGGACTCCGCCTCACCAATACATCATTGCACAATCCTGAGAGGGAAGGCTCTATCTTCCTCTCAGGAAATGCGCATTTCTGCCCAATGACTGTCCTCCAGTCTTGCATTGTGCAATTATGAGGGACAATGACTGCTGGCCTAGAAAATTGGGCAATATAGTCATTGAGCCTACAACCATTACCAGCTGAGATTGTGCATTGCGCAATTCTAGTAGTCAACAGCTAGATTGCACTGTGCATTGCGCAGTTCTAGCAATTAGTCAGCCTCCCAAAAGCCCAGACTGTGCCTTGCACAGTCTTGGCAGTGAGTCTCCCAACCTCCCAACGGAAATTGTGCAACCTTCATGATCAATCACACAGGTATGTTGCAAGTCAGTTCTCAAGTTCATTTTGGTTTTCGACAGACAGATTGTTTGCCATGAGTGTTTATGTGTCTCCAGATGTTCATTTGCCTCTCAGTAGCACAGGTACAATGGTTTCCAAGAGAGTAGAGTCGAAGACACCGTTCAGAGCACACTTGGGGATGTTGTCAATCAAGTGTCTATGAGCTTGCCTACTCACGAAGACATCAAGTTGTTCGTAGACAAGGACATCAAGATATGACAGCAGCAACATCATAGCGAGAAACATCATGAACAACAGTTGAAGGCAGCATACTGGATGCAACGAATGCAAGAGGAAGGTTGTTGACAACACCAAGGCGGAACAAAGTTGCAAGCTCAAGCAGATCCACCGATGATGAAAGCAACTTTAGAGACTCAAGCTATGAGGTGACGACGCGATCGTGAAAAGATCGAGAATGGAACAAAGAAGGAGTTGCATGTGTTGAAGCAACAACTCAAGGAATAACATGAGCTGCACAGACAAGTGAATGAGTTGCAACAGGAACAAGAATAGCAGGGGGCACAACATGCACTCACGGTTGAAACTATGCTCGTACAAGTTATAGATCCATCCCAACAGCTGGCATGGAGCAGACATGGTGAGTAGTGTTGTTGATCGCATTCAAGGGATTCAGCAGCATGCATGTCATTATGCGCACGTGTGCGATCCAAATCATTCAACACACTCACCAAGGCAGAGACGAGAAGCAAGTCTGACTGGAGTTGAGAATGTAGTTGACAGTTGATGCACATGACCACCATCACACACTTGAAGATTAGCACGGACACTGTGAATCAGTTTGTTGCTAGTTCAGTTGCACCAAGAAGACCATGTGCATGCTAGCAGACGAGTTGGATGAAGGAGCCACACCAATGCACCTGGATGCAATGGAGGCAAGAGTTCGCTTCAGCAAGATGTCACCATGGGGTGCATGCACACCATCATTGACGACCAAGCTTGGCATCAACTCACCACCTTCACCATCACAAGCATGTCAAAGAGTTGGTCTCACCACAATGAGCCGAGTGTCAGTGATGTCTTGCATGGCTTGCTCAAGCCATTTTGTCTCACATGAGCACATGTACATTGTAATGTAACGTCATGTCAAGTGGAAGTTCAAGTGTCAATAGTTGGATGTAACAGTCATAGAGTAGATGAAGGGTCATGAGGGTATATGAACTATCACAAAGGGGAATGTCAAGGGTCACCCCACCCTTTGCTATAAATAAAACCTCATAACTCATTGTAAAGGCTTTTTGGCCAGCCAAACTTTCGATAAGACTATCTTGGAGAGAGCTTGAACAATATTGTAACAAGCCTTAGCTTCTCCACTGCGCAGAGCTAGTACATCTCTTTGGAGGAGCGGGTGGTTGTGGCTATAACGTTCTACTATCGGGACTAGTGGTTGGACATGGATGTATTGTATGACTGGAACTTACACTTCTTTATATAATAAGAGCCAACACGTTTCATGCATATGTTTTATTGTATCTATGCTACTTGGTTTACTCTAAATGATATATGTATTGGTTTGCTTATGCATGCATGTATAGACTATTATGTATAAGTATGTATGAATCTTTCTAAAATGTGTTGTTGGTCTAACCATCACTTTGGATTGCTCGCTAACTTGCCTTTCGTGTTGTGATGTATCTTTGCTCGTGTGTTCCCTTCCTTGACGAGTGCTATCACGGGTTTCCAAGGGGCGTACTCATCTCAACTCCCATGTGTTAAAACCTCTCATTCACCTTCCTTGACTCACTGCAGTTGTCACACCCTTGCTACCAACAGAGTTATCTTACTTGCCTCTGTGCGAAATCGCGGTCAAGGCATTACCGTATGACCCACTACTGGGACTCCTACACCAAATGGTCTGAGGTCTAATTGGAACTTCTTACCGGGGAGATCCCTTGACACGTTGGGGGGTCCAGCACTGTTAACACTTTCCTTGCTTGATCTTTGCTTCCTCTTGCCTTCTTTGCCTTTATTGCTCCAATGCCAAAATGCTCCAAGAAAACTCTAAGTGTCCAAGAGAGAGAGAGAGAGAGAGAGAGAGAGAGAAAGAGAGAATAATAGTAGAGCTCCAAAACTCAACTGAGAAAAGGTTACTAACTGATCCTTGGAAGCCTTTTTATGAATGAGGTCTCTATTTTCTTCATTTTCCATTATTTTCCTTCAATTTCCTCCTCACATGCACCCTGTGACCGTCACCTTCCTTTTCTCCTAATTTCCATTATTTTTATAAATAAATGTGCCAAAAATGCCATTTTGCCTTTCCAAAGCCTTAACCATTGCCTTTTCCAATTTCCTTTGCCATAAACAACCAAATGAACACCCCCTAGGATGTCTTGCCCAACATTAAGCTTGGAATAAGTGTCCCATCAAGCGTGGTTATTATTTTTACCTTTATTAACTTTTATTACATGGAATTTTTATTTATTTTTAAATAAACTAGTAGCATTTTTGTTATATTGACTGGAAATGGGCCAAGTCCCTTACAAAATTCAGATTTGTTCTTTCTACAACTTCCATCAAATTACATTGGATATGGACCTTCTTTCTACCACTATTATTTACATATATTCTCATGGAAAAACTACAACTATATATTCTCCAAAAAACACCACTATATTATATACATCGATATTGCATATATGTAAATTAAGACAAATTCAATCAACTGCTACCAGGCTCGACTTCTTCACCTGCAAAATCGTCCACAAAAGTGGTCAGTTCCTCTGCATCATTCTCTTCTTCTTCTAGAACCTGCACAACAACAACAACCTCGACATTAGCAGCAATGATGGTCGTTGAATCCCAACCCTGAAAAAGTTCCTTTAAGACCCCCACTGTTGTTGTTTCCACCTTAATTTTGATTTGTCGACCTTTTGTTGAACACTCAATACATCTATGCATAGGCCTTCCATGGTCTTATACATTAATTCCAAGTCTTTTCCCAAAGCAGATAATTGGGCGTAAATAACAACCATATTTCCATTCAATTCCTTAATAATATCCTTTAATACTTGTTTACAGGAGCTCTCCACCAGATTCTCAACACTTCCATGCCGCGCGCCATGACCATACCCCAAGCTGCCAAGCCCTGAACCTCCCCAACTGCCATTTTGTGCAAAGGACATCTTTGCAGCTATATGCCTTTGAACAATGAAAATATTTTGATTAACTAACCAAAGCCAACTGAAATATATAACAACTTGATCAATCCCAACATTCCTCCCGATCTTGTCCTTCATAAATGCATGACAACATAGAGTCTTGTCAATGCCTATTCCTTCCATATTTTCCACCACTAGAAACTAGGATTGTAATACGATGGTTCCTTCATCCCTAGGAAAGTAGTGTTATTACAAATTCTAATGAGTAATTGATGCCTCAACACCCACTTGTCTACATACATGATTTGCCTCCCAATGACACCACACATGTGCCTTAACTCACCACCTACTGACCCTGCAACCAAGACACTGTGAAGGTACCTCGGAGAGTTGGCCTTCTTAACTACCATCTTGCATAGGAACCTCGAGGAGATTGCCTTCTTAATACCATCTTAATACTCTGACGACCCATACCACCACAATACAACGTCATCCTGATGCATCCATTTAGGGGATGCGACATGAAGAATTGTGTTGGTTTATGTATATTTGACCTTGTTCTAATAACACCCCCCCCGTTGGCCTAACCATCCGCTAGATGGTTATTGGCACGCAACATGTGGAACATATGAACTCTTTCACTTTTTTTTAGCAAATACGTAATCCTTACCATGATTGAGGAGGTTTCATCTTCTAGGAGAGTGACATTCTCGAGAAGCTTAATACATTTTTGGATGATTGTCATGGAATTGCCAACTATATACAGAGTTTTGATACCAATATCCAAACTTATTTTTAATCCTTGCCATAGTGAAAGGGCTTCTGCCTGATTATTGGTTGTAATGCCAGAACCCCATGCATACTTCACTTCTATTTTTTTGTCGAGGTTGATGACTACCCCTCCCGCTCCAGCCTCCTCAGTTTATTACATGGAATTTTCACTAGGACTGTTATAATAATTATTAAATGGGTCAACATTTATTATGTGAATGTATTTTCCAGATTTAGGGTTTGTTAAAAGCTAATCAATTCCTTTGGTTGGGGATTTCTTTCAAATAAAATCCACCCATGCAAAAGATTTGCGATAAATTATGTGTAATTTATAGTTTAGTTACATTTTAAAGAAGTTAACTAGGGTTTACATTGCGCAATCTTAGTAGCCAAGGAGACAACTAGAGGCTTGAGACTGAGCAATGCACAGTCCCAGTTGGGCAAATTGACGAAAGGAACTGCACATTATGCAGTCCCAATGGCCAAGGCTGATGGTTGAGTCTTGTAACAGCACAATGTTTAGTTGGGCAAGTCAGTGATTGTGCATTGTGCAGTCTCAGAGGCCAAGCTCAAGGCTTTCCTCTTGAAGATGCAAAATACACAATTGGGGAAGGCAACTACTAGCCATGATTGCGCAGTTATGCCCGAGAAGAAGAGAAAATAGTGACAGATCTAAGTGCTAGGGCAAGAAAGAATGTATATCTGGCTAAGGGAAAGATATATCAGTGAAAATTAAGTGCTAGAAAAAGGCATGCAAAGGAAAAATGAACATGCACAAAGTTTCCCAATAGTGGAAACTGTTGTTGGCCAAAAACCAAGAAATCAATGTGATGCTATGAAAATGTGAGCAACACACCAAACCAACACTTGTAGAGGCTAATATAAGTTAAAATGCCAGTTGTTATGAAAATAAATAGGAAAAATAGTACTTATAGAAGCAAAAGCGACACATGCAAAACTTACCCAGAAAATCTTCGTAAACTTAGACAAAAGCTCCTTGATTTCCTTGGGAAGGCTAGAGCTCCAAGATCAAGTGTGAAAGAGAGATTTAGGGTTGTTTATTAAATAGATCTAGGCAAGTTAGGTTTTCTGACACACATGCCTAAAATCAAGGAAAAGGCGCCACTTGTCTAAAATTCATAATTAAAAACTTAATGGACTTAACTGCATATTAATTGTGCAACTCCTATTTTTTAGGGATGTCAATTCTACTTTTTCAGGAAACTACCTGTTCACATTAACATATGGGATTGTGCAATTCCCAAGCTCAAGGGCCTATGCAATTCCTTACATCGGTGATTGCATAATTTCTAAGGGGAAGAGAAGCTCTTGTGCAGTTTCTAATCTCAAGACTGTTGAAGAATCAAGGGAAGTTATGTATAGTAGGATTCTTCTAAACTTGATAACAATTTGTGAAGCACTTGTCCAATTTATCTTTGTTAGCTTGATCTTCTTCTTCTTATTATTATTGTGTGTGTTTACTTCATCAAACTACTACCAAAACATAAGAAACAAGAACACAAGATGTTGGCTCTCTGCTAGGGAAAAACTCTCTCTCTTAGAGAGGAAAACCCTTTCGTAAATTTCTCTTATTGAAGCTTCTATTGATCAATTCCAAACCCTAGACCCTTGACAAGAATATCCTCCCAGCACAATTCAAGCCCTTTCAAGATCACTTCCTATTGCAACACTTCATCCTCCCTCTTCCGGCACTTCATCTTCCTCCTTCTTTCACTTTGTTCTTCTTCTTGTGGCAATTGTAGAAACCCTAGATGGTATGCCCTAGAGTGATACTTGTCCTTTTTCTTCCTTCCCTTGAGTTGGAGCCTTTACAACTTAAGAATATGAACTTGTCACCTCCCAACCAGGCCTTCTTTTCTTCACGAATATTGCAAACTTAGAGCAGCAGTAATACAACCTTAACTTTTCGTATGTGTGAGGGGATACCTTCACAAAAACTATGTTAGATTCCTTCTTATTCCTTCGCTTGTGTAGCCTTCTTTATCACTTGAATGAGAGGCCTTATAGGTACTCTTTTCTAGTCCAAACACTTCTCCATTATGACTGCAATAGGAGAGCTTGATATGACAGTAGAATAGTCTTCTTTCCTTCGTACGTGTGACTGCAATTAGCCCTAGAACAATTCCCAAAAACTTGCTTTACTTCCTTCCTTCTTCATTGCACTTGGAGACCTCTTTCCTTGAATTCTTCCTACCCTTTACTCTTCTTCTTTCTTACTGATTTCAGATATGATATATTAATACTTTGAGGACATTGAATGGCTCCTTATATAGGAGTTTGCCTCCTTTTAGGCCAACTTGAGGCCAACATGAACACTTGAAGCCGACTTGCTCTATATAATTTGGATTGCTTCTTTTGATGGTTCCAACGCTTGGAGGAGGCTTATGACTTTGCTTGGAGTTCTTCTTATGACTCTAATACATATTGTTACATAGTGTAACAAGCCCATAAGGGTCCTTAATAAATACATTGACTCTTTGACTTCTTAGAAGCACTTAAATATGTGCTTGACCTAATCAATGAGCAAGAAATTCATTATTATAAATAACAAAAATAATATATTTTTTTTCTTTACAAGTACAAAGATCAAAATTATATTTATGAATATCGGACCTAGTTACACTTTCTTCAACACTCCCTCTTGACTAGGGAGGTATTCATAAATCATCACAAGGTTTTTGGCTATTTTTAAATCTTGAAGAATTCACATAAGAGAAGCTAGATTGGCAATCCATCTTTTGTAGCATCATAGTAACCAACATTGTTCATAGCAAGTCCTTGACTAGCAGCTCTATCTCTCATAA
>APFE030016737.1:5788-19490 GCA_000404065.3 Pinus taeda | reverse complement strand
AAACCTCAGAGTCATCTTTTAAGCCCTTTTCTGACTCCTAAAACATGAAAAGATTGCCGAGTGTTTCTTTTACACTCGTTAAAACGGAATTAAAAGACGGTCCCCTATAGCCCTTTTCTGACCGTAAAAACAGGAAAAGATTGCCGGATTTTTGTCGTTTCAAATTCGATATTGGAAATAAAACGACGTGTTCTTGATCGCTTTTTACTTTTCAGGTCAAAGACACTAACTATGAAAATATCCTTGGTCGCAAGATCAAGCGGTTCTCCTAGGTATTATTTTAATACTTTTTCGGGCTTAGGAGACACAAACTTACGAAAAAGTCCAATCTGGAGTCTTCTAAGTTTTTCAGACTCTCTAAATATGAAAAGCGCCGAGCTTCTCCTATACTGGACTCGTTAAAATTTCACAGTAAAGGACCTGTTCTATTACAAACAGGAACGGACCACTCCTTCTTAGGTTTCGAATCAAAAACTAAGTTAGACTCATCCGAAGGATGAGCTTACAAACAAGCATATGTTATCCTCCTCAAGCTTGTAAAAAATAAAGAGGTACTTGCCAGAAATGGTGGGGGAAAAATGAGAAGAATGAGCCTATTTGATATCTTTTGTCTCGAAGAAAACCTTATTACCGCTCTTGAACACGACACTTATTCGTCCACCTGGGTTGGGAAATCCCTTACCTCACAGTTGACCAAAATCACTTGACATTTTTAGCCGGGTTATGGGAGTTAACTTTGAGTCATTTATCACCAAACCATCTGTCGTGTTGTTATGTGTTCAAGAGATCTGAAACAAAACATTCAATTGCAAAATACCTATCGTTCATCATACCATCATTGAGTCAGTCCTTACAGCTATATTTCTTCAACTTGAACTTTGATTTCGCGTTGTAGGCTTGCCTGCGACGAGTCGCTTTCTATCGACATCAGCACATTATCTAGAAAGTTGACTTAGAAATCATCAGTGCCTTGAAGTCTGCATGCATCAATGGCAGGTTTCTCGCCTTCGACGTCAGTTTTCATCATTGACTTGCGATCGAAGGATTCCACGAAATGTTCGACACCGACTCATTCATTCACATTTCATGGATTGTACTGGGTACTTTGAGAACCATTGACATTACTGGTGGTTTCTCTCACACTTGTTAACGGTTTATATCATTGACCGGTAATCAAGTGGTTTCTACCATGTTCGACATCGACTCATTCATTCACATGGCTAGAATCGTACCAATTCGGGAACAGAAATGAAGACCCTGGATCTAGTTTCCACCATCCAGGCTGCGAGGAGTTTTGTATCCATTATGTTGTAGACCGATCATAAACAGATGGCTGCGTCCATACTGTGTCTACGAGAGTCTATGATTATGATGTATTATGAAATCATTCCTGTACTAGAATAGTTAGTCCATAGTTAAAGTTTAATCTGAGTATGGGAATGCCTACCTCCGTATGATATGATATTTTACATGTATTTTGTGTTGAAAATTGCAGGTTCCAACCGGGCTATCCACAAGATGATCCTCGAAATGATAAAGCACTTCACCCTTCTTATATGACTTAACACCCTTATCAATTACAGGCTTCGTACTTTAGGGGGGCAATCTGTTACACTGAATTTTGTCACCTTGACTATCTGCAGTTTATGTGGCCTCATCAATAGCCACATTGTCCTCTTTGTCAAGCCCCATACCTCTGCTCTTCATGTCAAAACTTCAAAGAGAGAGAAAGTCACTTGAAAACATGTTTATCTCTGGGTACGCAGGTTCTCTCTACTTCCTGCGTGTACGCACTCCAAATACACTATACCTGCGTATTTATACGCTCTGTAAGCTAAAGGTTGGGTGCGTACCCCTGTAAAGGTCAAAAGGCGTAAGTTTCATCTTTAAAAAGTTACTTGTGGTCACTTCTAGAGCCTTCTAGAAGAGTTTTTGACGTGTATTGAGCGCCTCCAGATGGTTCATGCACCCTATGATAGAGGAGCTTATCCCATCAAGAGAGGAGCTACCCCATCCAAAAGAGGGAGTATCCCATTGATGTTGGAACTGAATAACCTCCTCTAGAATACTATAAATACAGGCATTGGGCCAAAGGAGGGGAGGTTGAAAGCTGAACATTCTAAAGGGTAAATGCTGCTGGAATTAGGACTTCCATTGTTGACTTGTGAGGAGAGATCACTATCCTTCCTTGTTGCCATATTGGGAGTGGGTGAGCTTGTCAAAGTAGAGGAAATCTCTTGCTGGACCCTGGGAGGAGCTTGCACAACACCAAGGCTCAGGTTGTAATGGTTCCTTTGATTATTTAATACAAATAAGTCCATTCTTCTCAATGATTTGTTAATGAATTATTCCATGCATTCCTTGGTCAGTATGATAGATATATTTTGTTTTATAATGAATATTCAGATGCTATGTAATTGTTTGCCTTGTTAGTGAACGCAGGTCTGAAGGTGAAGGAGGAGCTCATCCGGATCAACAAGACTGGACTACTACAACAAGCATTGGACCTAAGGTAAGATCGAGAACATTTGATTTCTTGTAAAATGATGTGTATCTAGAGAAAGATAGCTCTTATTTGGTTTGTTTGTCATTAGAGAGTCTTAGACTCCTAGGAAGGTTAGATTTGTCCGCAAGTATAACTCATTCCACGTGACAGTCTTTATGACCCATAACGCTCATTTGGTTGGGGGGATTGGTTACATAATTTTTGCAGTAGATTATTCTAGTAAATGGGCCGAAGCGATGCCTACATATAACAATAGTGGAAAAATTGCTTCATTGTTCCTCTTTAATCACATTAGCACAGGATTTGTTGTGCCACACGCTATTGCTACGGACCATGGTAAACATTTTCATAGTTACATGATGTCTGAACTGATTGCCAAGTTGCGCTTACAACATGATAGATCAACTCCCTAATACCCATAGTCCAATGGTCAAGTAGGAGCCATTAATAAGGTTTTGAAAATAATGATTCAATGCATGGTAGGGATTCATAAAATGAACTGGCCTGCTATTATTTTTTTAGCTTTATGGGCATACCACACCTCCTTTTGAATTGCAACTGGATTAAAACCATTTCATCTAGTGTATGGTTTGGAATCTATTCTTCCAATTGAATGTGAAATTTCGGTGTTGAAAGTTGTCTTCATAATTATTGTCAATACCTCTGCTGAAGAAGAAAGTTGTTTGCACCTATCTTGTCTAGATGAGACTCGACACGATTCCACAATGGCTAATGAAGATTACAAAAAATGTATCAAAGCATAATATGACCAAAATGTTAAACCTCATGCCTTTTTGGAGGGTTATCTTATCCTTTTGTATGACCAAGAGGTAGATAAATTATGAGCTAGGAAGCTCAAACCAATGTGGTTGGGTCTTGTTGAAGACATGAAGTGTCTTCCTTAACATTAGGGAAAACCACCCAGATAGGACCTTAGAGAAAATCTTTTTCCGTTTAGGTTGGTGGGTCAGACTAGAAATTATGGGACCAGTTTCCCTTAAAATAAATTATAAAAATGGATGGAGTATATAAGTATGATGCTATGATATAGTTAAAACTGAAAAAAAAAGAGTACCTAAACTAAATATCTATCCCGGGAAAGCTTATCTATATATGCGATTAAAAAATGATCTCATAAGAAATATGATAGTATAGATTGTATTGTTATTATGAGGTTAAAGCAGATAATGATAACTAATTTAACTAAATAGTTAATTAAATTAGTTGATAAATTTATCACACATATAAGATTTCATTGTTTGTACATATAATATATGATTTCAATCACACATATCAATAATGAAAAATGTATGATAGCTTACAACACATATGATAAATGTAATCAAATAACCATTCAACTCTTAAGAAAATAAATAATAAACAAATAGTAGTACCCGATATATCGTAGCTCTGCTCATGAAAAATAGTAGTGGTTCAAATTTGTATTAAGAGGAATTTAAGTTACAATAGTGTGAACAAAAGCCTCCTTTCCAAAATTCAAAATTCCTTCTCCTTACAAATGGAGGGGATTTATAGTCTCAAAATGAAATAGAATTATAACAAAGTATAGTAAAAGCATAAGGCAATTTAACACACAATGCTTAAAATAAATGAATGAGGCATTTTTAGAATTCGTTATAACAACTTGAATAGGCCTGTGAAGAGGCCTGTCCTCCCATTCATTGTTGAAGTTCTTAAATATCTGTCATGGGCTTCAATTCAAGTGGAGTCTTCGGTTGAATCCACATTTGACTAAGAAATATGGCATCCCTTAATGCTAGAAACATGTGGGTGGTGGTGTTGGATAGGCATCTGAGCATTAACCACTAGCTGCGATGCTTGACTAAGAACTGCCAATGAAATTCTAAGTCAATTTTAGATAGCTGGTCTATTATTTCGACCCGTTTTTTGGATGATTATAGCTATGTTTTAGTGAGCAGTTTGATATTTGGCAGAGCTCCCTCGGGGTAGTTTGAAATGAGATTTGCCTTAAACGAGTTATCATTGATGGTTTCAATGAGGTTATTAGATATATCCTTTACATTGAACATTGTTGTGTCTACATGCTTAAGGCAAATCACCCATCCTATGAAGAATATTTCCTTGTGTGACTCTTCTATCCAACGGAGATCATCTAATCTCCCATCAACACTATCCTGACATGTTATGAAACCTGCAATATTTTCTTCAATATAATAAAAAAATGTTTTGAGTTGTGATAATTGGTCCACCAGGTAACTGGCTGTGTGACACAAATAATGAATAATTGCCAAATTCTGACAAAATACAATTTGTTGTTGAGAAAGGAGAGTATTTAACTCTCTTGCTTCTTTTCTGAACTTTGATAATTCAGGATTAAATTTAAGTTGTTCAATCTTGTTTTGTAATTCCTAAATATGAGTTTCTTGGGCCTACAAATCAGAGTCATGTTGGAATTTAAGGGAATTAAAACTATTCTAGAGTTCAATAAGTTGTCCTTGCCATTGATCAGTGATATTTTGTTTCTCAATATTGAGACTCTATTCTAATTGCACAATTATGTCTTCCTTTCCCTTAAATAAATGTAATACTTCCATCGCTTTATCCATAGTTGCGGAAGCATAATCTCTCATGAACTGAGTGAGTCTTCCCAGTTCCTCTAGCAGAGTGGACAAAGAACACTTCCATACTACTTAGAAAGAAGTGTTTCCAGTAACTAAATCCTGAGACTGCTCGATTTTCCTTTTCTTCCTTTACCTTTTAACAATGGCCTTATGTTCAGGACTGTACAATATATGAAGGGCAGGAATATCTTCAACCATTAATACAACCTTAGAGGTTGGGAAGGCTGGTATAACCTCAATGTCTTCAATTTCCAAAGGCTTGTCAAAGACCTTTATTGTAATTAGAGTTCTAAAATTTCAAAAGTATTTGGGACCTTCTCTTGTAAGGGAGTCTTCAAAAATTGGGATTCCTTTTCCTTCATAACCTTCCTATCATGTTCCCATATCTTCTCAATCTTGGAACTTGTAAAAATACCTTTAGTCTGAGAAGAATAAGAAGTCGTTGTCTCTTTTGGTTGAGGCATATCAATAACTTGTATGGAATGAACAACTATAACCTCAGCTTGACCCATGCTTTCTTGAGGAAGCTTTAAATAATCTATAGGTAAATGGGATAGTCGTGTTGCCTGGTATTGAGTGAATTGAGTAAATTCCTATGGACTCAACTACTATGATGCTTGTCTAGTAACCATTGAATAGGTGGAAGATTTTTCAAATAAGTCATCAAACTTGTTTGGTTCATTAAAGAACTACCTCGTGCTTGACTGTGTAGTAACCTTCTTAACAATTTGATGGGGGTTGTACTATCTGTCAGGGATAGTAGGACAGTCAAATTCTAAGATAGAATTAATCTCAATGGCTGCATGTTTGAAATTCTCCAAAGTATACATACCACAATGAAGAGGAAAAACGTGACACACTTTCTTATTGCACTCTTTCAAGACTCTTGAAATGCCATTTCCTACAGTCTTGTATGTTATCGCTTGAGCTAGGAGTTTGTATGGTACATATAGAGGCAAGAAATGGGGATTAGAAAGACTACCAAAGACCAAAATGTAAGTAAATAACTCCTCACCAAACTAGTTTCCAACTGGGAGCAAGTCTGTTTCAGCTTCTGGGGAAATCATAAGAGTTTCCTTGTCAAAGATAATTTGATAAATAGGCAGCATAACTCTATGCAAGGTTTTAAAAAAGTGCGGATGATACTTGGAGTCCCAAAGGATATCATGATATATATGGATAGGGGTTGGGTCCTCTAAGGTCCATTTCCATTCCATAGAGATGAAATCCATAATGAAGCATAGGGAATCCATTACATAGGAACTCATGTAGAAAGGGGAAATTATGTTTTCTAAAACTCTACGCTTCTAAAATTTAGAATATGAGTGGCTAGGTTATCAAATAGTATATTTCCCCAATCTAATGCATATCCTTTTGAAGTAGCATTAATTAGTGGTGTCCATTGATCGAAGAAATTTTGTGTGTTGGAATAAGAAAAGAGCCTACATATCATGGCAGCTATTTGAAAATAAGGACTAATGAGAGAGTCAACTGCATACATACCCCTTTCCTCATGCTCATTCTTGTTGGGATATATTCTCAATTATATTTGCACTGAGGTAGTGGAAAATGGTACATTGCACTAAAATCACTTTAATTGTATGAGATGATAACTATGTGCTTTTGTGTCATGAAATTCCTTTCTACAATTATTAAGTTTTCAATGACCCATCGAACCATGTCTGTATAAGGAATTATTTTGGGTCAGGCCACAAATCTATGCAAGAATGAATTCACCACATCACTATAAGTCGTATTAGAGACTGGTGTTGAATCCTTGGCTGTGATGGTTCCTTCATTCTCAAATATTTTATAGATATATTCCCAAGAGGCATTTCCAACATCTAGAGAACAAATTGTGTCAGAAAACAATCCTGGCATATTGGCGTTTCTAGTTGGGGGACCAGTCAATTGCTGCTGAGCAACAGGATTCTTCTTTCCTCTGGCTGCTTTAGACATTTCTTCAAAGTTGCGCTTGTTGAGACTAGCCTATAATGAAAAATACAAAACTAAGCGATAACTTCTTCACCTAAAAGACTTAGCGCAAATAACAAGTTTCACATAACAATTTTTGTCTTAAAGGGAGAATTATAATAGAATTAAACTATAATGAATGAGACTGATTCTAATGTCAAAAGCCATAAGTTCACCACTTTCATATATTAAATGTCAAAACGTGAATACACATTGGTTTTCACACATCAGCGTATCGGAAGAAATATATTGGAGAAATAAATTGGCTACAAAATTAGAAAATCACGATATAGGAAACTCTCGATAAATCATATTTAAAGAAATAATAGATATAAGTAGAGGTGGGAAGCGATATCAAAACTTCTATATTGGCGATAGAATATTGGATATTTAAAGAGAAAGTACCGGATATGAAATTCACGATATGGGTTGTAGACAGAAATATCAGACATTTCATGATATCAGAGGGGGCTAGTATTAGATATATCGGATATCAGTGCTGGGAAGTATCAGAAAGATTGAGTATCGGGGATAGTGGATATTAAAGGAGAAAAGTATCAGAGGTTTTAATATATCGGGAGTTTTGAGCATGGCACACTTTAAAAGTTATGATATTTGTGAAGGGACGATATGCCAAGTGGCAGTTATGGGGCTAGCGTCTCTTAAAGTATTTAATTAAAAAGGAAGCACACAACTTATCTTTGCCTTTTAGCAAAAGCCTCTTTAATAAATAAATTAACTATCATGAAATTCTTTATCTAGGAATGGCTTTATTGTAACTTTCTTAAAAGGAAAGTTACAATATTATAAGAATCCGATATAAATATTTTGATAATACGTCAATTTCATAATAAAAGGGCCTATCGGGATTTTCATTTATCATAACATTATTAAGTTTGGGCCTCCAATAATTGGGTTCTGATAAGAGAAATGTTCAAGTCCTTAGAGATTTTATAACAAATTAAAGAATTCCCTATCTTTATTGAACACTAGAGAGTTTTGTATCATTGAGGCTTCTGTGATCCATCATTGTTGTAAGAAGAGCTTCGGCGTAAATCACATGAGAAAGACCTTTGTCGACGCGTTTCGAACCATCAAGTGTGGTTCATCGTCAGGACAAGTTGAAGACAGATCTGGCATAACAAGTTAAATAGACAGAGCAGAGACTCTAACGGCTATAAAACGGCTATAATTGACCCTAGGACCAAGGTAACAAATTATAATAATAAATTTGAAATTTTTATTATTTTATAATATTATATTATTTATTTCCTAGAATAAGTAATTAGTATCACACGACAACATATATTGAAATAAAAATCTTTATATAATAAATAATACTAATAGAGGCCATTCATATTCCTAAAAAATAGGATGTTAGGAGTAAATGAATAAATATATAATTCTAATGGTCATAGGTTCTTAAATTAATAACTAACTCTATGTGTAAATTGTTAGTAAAATTATAATTCTTACCTTTTATGTAATATCCTATTTTATTTGTTTATACGGTTATTAAATGAATAATTAATATTATCTTTTTCTTTTTACGAGGTTGAATTTGACCCTAGGACTTAGGTAACATAATAAATTTAATATTTTTATTATTGATATTATTTTATTAGGTAACAAAGTAAATTTAATATTTTTATTATTGATATTATTTTATTAGTAATATTATTTCAATAAATATTTTTATGTTATTAATAAATTAATCCTAAAGGAGACCTTGAATTCAATTCATATTCATAAAAACGGGATGTTAGGAGAAAATGAGTAAATATATAATTCTAATGGTCAAATTAATAACTAACTAAATATATGAATGATTGTTAGAGGAATGATAATTATAATTTTATGTAATATCATATTTTATATGTTTATAAGGTTATTAAATACTCATTTAATGATATCTACTTACAGGTTGGATTGATAAGTAAGGGTGAGTGCCTACTAAATAATTTATTAGGTTTACTGAGATTCTATATATATATATATAAATGTAAATAATTCATTATATATATACAAATTTAGAGATAGCAAGATATTAGGAAAAGCTAAAAAAGAGCTGAAGGTAAAAGAGTTTAAGGAGAATAACATTAACAAGATTGACATGATATACCTATACTTAATATAATGACCACAGAAACTAAAAAAAAGGACAAGCAAGGGACACATATCAGCCCTTATCAAAAAGAAAATCCTATTTCTACAAGAGGACAGAAAGATAATCAAAAATAAAAATCGGAGGAACATAAGACGAAACCAACTCGGAGAAAGAAACCGGATGAACCGAAGGGGGAAGGAAGAAACCCTAAGAGGATAGGGCAGGGATCCAACTCCTGCTAACCCTCCACCCGTCATCACGATTAAGATTAATGGGTCTTCGCTCAATTTCAATAGCCTCCCTTAACTTACGATGATGGAACCGATCCACCCTGGCAATGACTTTGGCCTCCTCGATGCAGACTTGATGCTTAGTCTTATCCACATGCTCAGCTAAGGCAGATGACTTTGTTCTACCATGCCTCAGGTCTGCTGCATGTTCGCAAATTCTCTGCTGGATGGAGCGCCCTGTTTCTCCTATATAGGGCGTCCCACAGGAGCAAGGAATCAGATAAACACCCTTCAAGTCCTTGGGGTTGACAGGATCCTTCACCGATCGTAATGAATTACGAATGGTTTTTAGGGGCCTGAAGGTAGAGGGAATATCAAACTTTCTGAGGATCCGAGCAATCTTGTCCGTGGTTCCTTGGATGTAGGAAAGATGAACGCCTGGATGGCGTTCCTTGGGCTCTTTTTTAATCAACGCATTTTTGGAGGCTCTAAGGAAAGCCTTCCGCCCAAGCTGCCTACTATATCCGTTTTCCTCAAAGACATCAAGGAGGTGGGATCTCTCTCCATCCAGGCTCTCCTTATCTGAGATCCTGAGGGCACGCGTAGCTAGGGTGTTAAGGACACCCATCTTCTGAGCTGGGAAATGATGGGAATCAGCATGAAGATATTGCTCTGTGTGCGTTTTCTTTCTGTATACCGCGTGGGAGAGAGAACTGTCCTTCTTTCTAGAAATAAGAATATCCAGGAAAGGGAGGCTACCATTGACCTCTTTTTCCATGGTGAACTTAATAGCTGAGGACTGGCCATTGAGGTGATCCAAGAAACGATTCATCTCTTCATGGCCATGGGACCAGATGACATTAGTGTCATCTACATATATTTTCCAAAGCTTAGGAGGGAGACGAGCCGAGGCAAGAGCCTTGGCTTCAAAATCTTCCATAAATAGATTCGCCACGATCGGGGAGAGGGGGGAACCCATTGCAACCCCACAGGTCTGCTCGAAGAACTCACCCTCAAAACTAAAGAACGTGGAAGTGAGACATACCTCTACCAAATGAGCGGTGTCTGGATCAGTTAGGCGGTAGATCACTTCCATGGCCTCTCTTATAGGAATGCTCGTGTACAGGGAGACCACATCAAAGCTGACAAGAATGTCTTCAGGGTCTAGCCTAATATCCTCGAGATCCCTGATGAAGGATGCAGAATCCTTTACGAAGGAATCGGTGCGGCCAACCAAGGGCTTAAGCTTAAGAGCCAGAAACTTGGCTAGAAGGTAGGTCGGACCCCCGATGGTGTTGACGATAGGCCTCAGAGGGACCCCATCCTTGTGGATTTTAGGTAGCCCATAGATCCTAGGAGCGATGGGATTGCTCTCCACGAGCTTTCGGGACAGGGCACCCACCGAGCTACTAGACTTGATGGCGTGAGCCACTGCTTTGGAGATTTTCTTCAGAGGGTTCTTGGCAAGTTTTTTGTAACTGCCACTGCTGTGAAGATGATCTAACATCTTCTTACGGTAATCATCTCTGTCCAGGATGATCGTAGCCCCCCCTTTGTCCGCCTTAAGGACCACAATGCTTTCATTCTGATTTAAGGACTTTAGGGCAATGAGCTCTTCCCTACTGAGGTTCCTACGAGAGTTTTATTAATATGAAATAAGGGTCGCCATTAATTATTATATAACTAAAATAAAAGTAAATTGGGGGGTTGTTGAGTACTACAATAGGTCCATATATAGTTAAACATGTAGTTGCAAAAGGTTCCTAGGAGCTTGTATACTTTGACAAAATTCCCTTGGCCCAACCTTGCAATGGGTTGTACCTCAAAAGATACTATGCTTAGAGTTTTTCTACATAGTCATTGTGTATATAATGTATAGGTTTGTTGTTGTGTTTGTAGTGTGTTTTCTTCAGATTTTTATACTGCCTTTACTTATCTTGGATTAATTTTGATTTACATATATCGGTGTTCCCTCGACCATATGTTAGTTATGCTGATGGTGTTAGTCATAGTACCCAGAACCTTTCTTCCATAGTGTGGGAAATCTACGCCCCTAATGACGAGTTAGTTAGTTTGTAAGGAATTTTTATTAGTTGCTTGACAAATAATATCATTGAGTATAACACAGTGATCAAAATTTTATTTGACGCCTTTTCATTTGGTATTTTTCATTTTGTCATTAGAATTGATTCACAACTCATGGTGCTACATATAAGTAATGTTTATTAAGTAAGAAGTCCAATTATGTTACACATATTTTTGATAGTTCGCCATTTAGAGAGACATTTTGGCTACATTTCCCTAGAAGTCTAAATACATTAATAGATGCATTAGATAATCATGTTTTAGACAAAAATTTGAAACACTTGTAAATATACAATCATCATCACATATTGTACAAAATAGTAGAATAAAGTACAAAACATCCATAGATTAGAAAATTGTATATAGTTTTTGAGTTTTACAAAAATTGTGTGTGAGACACATATAGTTAACGGCCTACAATATCCGAATACATGTAAAATAAAAAATGTGGCTCTAAATCCCTAGGTGAGTAATCCTAGTGGTGATCATGGTAACACACAACTGCACGGGAAACCTTGCGCAATAGTCGGTTGATCCAAGTTAGCACCCCTATAGTGCATCTCTATAAATAGATTGGGATATAATCAACCACAATATATGGAACAGGGAGGGTCAAGCTCTCCACATGGTGGTTAAACTCAGCTAATGTGTCTGCCAAGTTTAGATCTCCTAACTCCTCCATCTCTACCTCATCGACTCTAGCCTATCCTAGCTATGGCTATGCTCATCAATGGAGTCGGGACATTCCCACAAGTCTCATTTGTCCAATATCTACATGTAAAATCAATAGTTAGTATCAGATACATTAAAATAAAAATAAAAAAATTGTAAAACTTAAAAAACCATAAATATCCAAAATGACATCACTTTTACCTGCATTGCTCCATTGCTCGTCTTTAGGTAAAATGAGTTCTACGTCTCCACGAAAATAAAATCCAACATATGGGTAGTCCTCGATCATAATCAGCTACTCTCGCATTGATCTAAAGAAAGTAGGAGCGAATGTCATCATAGGCCCTCTTCTATGTTAACCCATTAATTCTACCCACTACCTCATGCAAGGCTCTTTAGGCTCAGGTGACCCAAAGGATATCCACAGAGGTTGTGGCAATGGTACCCTCTGTAAATAAAATGACATTGTGATAGAACCATAGCCAAAGTTATTCAATTGTTTGGTCTTTTCTCCACTGAGTTGTTCCTTCGGATTGACCAAGACCCCTTCACGCGAGTTGAATAATGTAGGTGCCAAAAGTTATAAGGCACACTACATTTGGGTCTCAATAGCTAAATGTAGAGCAACACTACTGACCAACGAATTAATGGTAAATAATATTATCTTGAGAGGAAGTTTAATAACATCATTTATCTAAATTTCCCCATCCTTAATTTCTTCAGATCAAGGTCGAATCAATGGATATGTAATCCCTCATTGTCTCTCCACCTTTCCTGTATCCAAATAATGAAACTAGACTGCCTCTACATTATAGCTCTATAAGCAAGTAGAGGTCTTTGACATCTATAGTGACAACATTCTCTCCAAAATGAAGTATTATCTGTATACATCCCAAGCCCTTACCAAATACTCCAACAAATCTAATTGGAACCACATGCTTGGAATCACAAAGAACTTTAGTAGAGACCCACAATTCTTAACACTTTCATTGTTTCTAGATCATTTGCAACAATCATATCTTGAGCCTCATGCTCCCTTTCTCGCCATCTTAAAACCATTTTCACTCTGGTAGATATCTACAAAATTACAATGAAAAGACACATGGAATTAGAACTAAGAAAAAATTTGGTAGAAAAATAACTCAAAACTCATTTTTTGGAAGCCTTACTATGTCCATCGCATTGTTCATTCCTTAACAAAGTGACTAGTGCACTTACCCTCCCTTGTAAGTGCACTAGTGAACACTCATCAATACTTAGTTGACCCATCGTACCTCTCAATATAAGAAGAGTGCAATGGGCCTAGGGAAAATTCTAAGTGCCAAAACTTCAAAAACATTCCCAAAAAATGAATCAAACAAAAAAACAAAAGTGTGAAAATGAAGAGAAAGGATAGACCTCTTACCTAGGACTTGTGATATTGGAAATTGTTCATTGGATTGGCTACAATCGTGTTGAGGGATTTTATCCCCTAGGGCTTTTGGGTGGAACCCTAGCAGACTGAAAGTTGTCTAAACCAAGAAAC
>APFE030016719.1:77399-99084 GCA_000404065.3 Pinus taeda | reverse complement strand
GACTTGGTATATCTTCAGGAGGTTGACCTCGAAGTCTACGAGAAGTCCTCAGTAAATCAACCACATTAACAAACTCAGGGGATTGGCCCCGAAGTCTACGGGAATGTCTCGGTAATTCAGCCACATCTAAAAACTTTTAACTACTTCACACGAAAACAAAGTAAAATATCAATGAAAATCACCTAAAGTCTTCTAAAGAACCAAACAAATTGAATCACATGCCTAAAGAATCTAAGGGATCAAACACACACAAACAGTAACTTTCCGGACCAAAAACACTAGTTGGTGATGAAATCCAACATCGCAGTGTTCGATACAGAAATAGCGGTTGGAATAGTTACCCCTGCAACCTGCTTAATGAATAGACTGGACCTAGTTTCTCCACTTAACCGTCTCGAGTGAAGAGAAACCCCCAGAAAATCCAAGTAAGTCTAGCCGACGTCTGCTCCAGGTATAGTGGGATCTTCCCGCCACCGTCACCTTAGGAAGAATCCTATATAATATGGTCACTATGGTTACCAACGGAAACAAATATACCTGGGGGAACAGTCTACGATCCGATACGCACGCAAGGGCAGAGTAGCAAGCTCAATCCCCTTGAGGCTCCTCGACATAAACCGAGGTTTACCAACAAGTGACCCCAGGCTCCTCGACAATGGTTAATCCAAGGTTTACCGTTTGTAATACATGAATATCTGGCATCGTTCCCAATGAGGAAGGATTGATTCCCACACTGGTTCAGAAACGATCTCGTGCTTCTCCTTTAAGAGGAGCTTTCCCAGAGCATAGATGCAACAAATTGGATTTCTCTCCTACCGCAAGATACAACTACTTGTTTGTTTTACTATCTTGGAGAGTTAATTACTCCCTACTCCAAGATACTAGCCTAAGCTATGTTGGTGTATTAGAGCCCTAGAAACAAAAAATTGCTAGATTGATTTTATTTTAAGCGTGATTTAGTTGTTGATTAAGTCAAGAGGTGATGGAGATGAAACTTATGGTGTAAAGACTCGACTCAAAAATCACTACAAAAATGCACTTAAGATGACTAACTAATCTTTTCTCTTCAATGAAGTTCTAGCTAGGAAAGAGTTCGAAGATGCAAATACTTAAAAAAAAAATCTTTCTTTAACAATCAAATCAAAAGAAGAGTATTCGTTTCAATGCACTCAAAACGAGACAACTAATTATTTTCACAAGAATTCTCTTTTTCATTTGAACACTCAAATGCTACCAAGACAAACATTTTTCAAAAAAGACCTTTCATATTTTTTAAAAAGCATTCAAAACTATAACTAAAGCAAATCTTTGAGAAAACTATGAATAAAGGAAACTTAAGATCTACAAACTATGAAAACCTATTTGAAGTAAAAGCTCACAAAAAGTCAATTTGAGGATGTTTTACTTGGCTATAAGAAAACCAAGGACCAATTTGTCCAGAATCACAAATAAGTCAAGAACAACCAATTTTGTTTTCCTTTTGAAAAATGAAAATCCAAACTTTCAATCACAAGCTTTTCGAAGTTTTGTAAAGGGAAAACTCAAAGCAGATTCCTCAACAAGAGGAGATTTCATAAATGGTCAGACTCGTAAGAAGGCTGGTAGACACTAAGGTGATCTGAAGTCCCTACAGCTTCTAAGCTCAGAGCCACTACACAACCAAATCGAAAAACAAACCCAACAAGCAAAACTCCTAGGAATTTCACCTAAAACCCTAATGCTAATGAAATTAAACCAAGGAAAGATTTCAACCAGTCACATGCAGGTATAGGCAGAGGATAACCACTACAAAAACAAGATAAAACTAATTTAAAGAGTAAAACTCAAAATTTCAAAATTTTAGTAGGGTACGCAGGTTCAGAGTTTACACAGGTGCGGGTACGCTCTGTGCACAAAGTAAAAGTGCGTACAGGTACGCACTGTGATACACGTGCAGACTGCGGACTTCGACAAAGTAATGAAAAATAATAAAAAAAAAAACTAAATCCACTAATTCTACCCAAGTCCACACACAACAAGCCAAAAACAGAAACAAAAAGGCAAGTTTCTCAAGTCAAAGAAAAACGAAGAAAACAATCAAGTCCCCAGCGGAGTCGCCATTTTGTCACGCAGAATGAGTCGATCTTGCGGACAAGATAGACCTTCTTAGAATCTAATGAAGACCTAATGACAAGCAAACCAACCAGACACTATCTTTCTCTAAATGTGCTTTATAAATAATGGAAAACAAATGTGTTTAAGGCCTACCTCATGTCCAACGCAAGTTTAGAGATGCCTTCGCTTCTTTGATCCAAGTAAGTTCCTTTGTCACAAACCTGCAAACACAAACAAGGAAAAAGATTAAATAGAACCTGAATAACCAGTATTATAAAACATATTTAACATGAAAGTCAAGGAGTCCATGAAACAAATAACATGAGATACTTGTTGAGAAAAATGAGCTTGATTGTATTAATTCAAAAGGAGAAGAACTTTACAACCTTTTCCTTGATGCTGTACAAGATCCTCCCAGGGTCCAACAAGAAGTCTCCTCTACTTTGACAAGCTTCACTCACTCCCCAATGAAGCCAAAAATGTATGTAATCTCTCCTCTTAAGCTCAAATAGGAAGTCTTGATTTCACTAGCATTTACCCTCAAAAGTTCAGCTTCTAACCTCCCTGGCCACTAACCCAATGCCTCAATTTATAGTGCAATGGAGATCAGTTACCAGATCCTCCTTCAAAGGGATAGATTCCTCCTTCAAAGGGATAGCTCCTCTAAACAAGGGATTAGTTCCTCCTCTCATGGGATGCATGAACCACTTGGAGCGAACAATCCACGTAACAAATGCTTCTAGAAAACTCTAGAATTAACCCAAGATGAGTTTTTTAAGATAAAGATTGCACCTTTTGACTTTTACAAGTGTACACACCCTCCCCTTTACATACAGAGTGTATAAATACACAGATATCCTGAACAGAAGGTGCGGGCCTGCAGGCAAAAGTGAGAGAAAGTGCGGAACCAGAGCTACATTTCTTTTTTGATGTCTTTCTCTCATTTCTAAAGCTTGTTTTGAAGAGCCGAGGTTTAAGACTTACTTAGGAAGCTGGTATAGGTGGTGATAGACCTACACCGACTGCAAATAATCAAGGTCACAATATTTTTGTGTAACAAATCAGGTTATCCTAGATCTAAGATTTGATGCTAATGTCTTGCCAAGGTAGACTTGGAAATTGATGGAAAACCAAAGTTGCAATGATATACTATTCAGCTGAAGATGGAAAATCAACATAATATCTTACCTTTAGGAAGATGTTCTAATGCCATAGTGGACAACGACATAGTGTGCATCACCACTGACTTCGAAGTGACTGAGATAGTGGATGATAGTAATCCTTATCCCACGTTACTTGGATTGGATTGGAAATTTTCTAATATGGGTATAATTAATCTGAAGAAAGGGAAAATGATATTCGAAAACAATAATATGAGGGTTATTGTTCCATTGGATCCATCAAAAGGAGCGAGGTATACAGAGCCTGTCAAGGAGGAATAGAGTGTGAATGAGGCTGATAATATCTATTTGATCACAATGAAGGAAGAAGAGTGAATAAATCCTATTACAGATGGAAGGCTGAATTAGGAGCAAAATAGTTCTTGCACCTCAAATTCAGAAGAGGAATTCGAGAACTGGCAGAATATATTGCATGAAGTGTCGACAAGGCAATGTGCAAGAGTCACCAAGGCATTGGATTGTATGATAGCCAAGGTATGTGAATTACCTTTATATGATGGTTTGGGTGATGTAAATACTTTCTATAGAGATTATGGAAGACTGGTACCAGAATTTTAGAGACTGTTATTTCTTGATTAAGAACTAAGGGCTACTCCTGCTAGATGGTGGGGTACTCATAAGAAGAATATAGGAGATTGGAAAAAATGTAGAAGGTTGATGAGGGTAAGACTTGGACAAGTAGAAACATAGCTCATAGACAAGTATGATGGCCAGAATGATGCTAGAGACCACATACAACTCTGTATGGTAGCTTGGGAAAAATTCCATGAGAAGAATGGGTGCATGGCTTCATCCATACCTTGGAGATAATCCCTCAAAATTGGTATCTAGAAATTGAGCTTCGACATGGTACTGCTAGTTGGGTAGAGATGGTTGATGGATTCATAATGACATTCAGAGTTGAAGATGACTATCCACATATAGATGCAACCTTGAATATAGTTAAGAAGAAGATTTTTTAAAATGAAGTTCCAGTTATCAGTTAGCTTGATTGTGCTGCATAGATCCATAATGTAATGGAATGCTATAATCTCACTACAGAAGAGGATGAAGATCATCATATCATTGACATTAAAGAGTCAGAAGGTCATCGTGAAGTAAATGAAACTAAGATAGAGATCCCTGATATAACGAAGCAATTGAAAGACAAGGAAGGTGAATATAGGGTTAGAGGATGAAGTGAAATATGCAACAATAGGAGATTACTGGGACGAAGACACTGTCAGTAAGATAACAAATCTCTTACATGAATACCAAGAGTTGTTTGCCACTAAATTTTCAGACATGAAAGGCATCATAGGGCACTTAGGAGTCATAAGGATTCCTCTGAAGCCAGATGCAAATCCTGTCAAGTAGAGACCTTATAGGCTTAATCCAAAATATAAGGAGAAGTTGAAAGAAGAATTAGACAAAATGTTAAAAGCTAGGATAATTGAACCTATCGAAGAGTCGAAATGGGTAAGTCCCATGGTAGTTGATGAGAAGAAGGTAAAAGGGGGAATTAGAATCCATTTGGACTTGAGGAAGTTGAATGATGCATGCTTGCATGGCCCTTTCCCTATACCGGTCATAGACGAAGTGTTAGATAATGCAGGAGGACAAGAGGCCTCTCTTTTACAGATGGTTTCTTAGGGTATCACCAGATTAGAATTGCATTGGAAGATAGACATAATACCACCTTTTCTATAGAATGGGGCTCTTATCAGTATACAATGATGCCTTTTGGGTTGAAGAATGCACTTGCTATTTTTCTAGAGTTGTAATTAAAACATCCAAGGAGTACATACACAAATTTATAGAAGTTTACTTTGACATTTGGACAGTTTTTGGGCTATTAAAGAAGCATGTGGCGAGCTTAATATTGATGATGGATACATGTAGGCAGTATCAAATATCATTGAAGCTGAAGAAGTGCATATTTTGTGTGCCATTTAGAATATTGTTGGGACATGTGGTTTGTAAACAAGGATTGATGGTGGATCTGGCAAAGATCTTAGTCATTGTGAACTTTCCAACACCAAAAATAGTAAGACAACTACATACTACACTAGGACAAACTAGTTACTACAGGAATTTTATTAAAGGGTATGTGCAAACAATTGTGCCTATCATCCTCTGAGATGAATCTAGGTCAGTTGGTCATGCAAGAGCATCTAAAATGTTTTGTTGGTTTTTAAGTTTTATGGATGACCAATGTTATGAATGATTGAAAATGGGTGCATAAGTCTTAACAATTACTAAGCTAGATGAAAGGGCTACTATTTGTCTAGCTATAGTTAACTGATTTAAAGTGAATGAATAGTAGAATATTGATGAAATATAGCTTTCTAAATATTCAAATAGAATATTTGATTGGTTATAAGCAAAGAATATAGGCAAACAACATTTCCTGCAGAACAAAACATATTTAAACGAGTGTAGATTTGTGTGACAATTAATTGATATAGGGGAGTTCATAATAATAGATAGTCTTATAAGCTAGTCCCTAGTTATTGCTGATAACTTCACAGGGGATTTAAGATTGACTAATACTTAGTATGATCTTACCCACATCTCTGCATAAATATTAGATATTTGAATAAATACATAATGACATATGCACATATGAAAACTTACAAGGAGACAAAACTATAGAAGGAAAATTCAAAATCCTTTCATTAACTTGGCAAATCTCTAGCTCAGTTACAATTCAATTCTCAAAGCTCATCCAAGGGTTCAACCCTTAAAAACTCGAAGGAGGAGTTATTTATACAAAAATTCTTCTATATATTTTGAAAACAAAAATACAAAAATAATACAAAACTATAGGAATGTCAAAACTGCTAAGTGTTGGCACTATTCTTTAGGAATCTATTGATGATGTGGTCCCCAAAAAGTGCAGCTCAGCTATGCTTCAGTTGTTGATGAAATTTACTCAATAACTTCACATAAGTGATCCCATCGGTCTTCACTTGGTATGGAAATATTTACCAATTTACTGTAAACTTCATCAACCTCGTTGTACTTCTCAAAAGTGGGCCTATTTACAAAGAGATGTTTAATTTCATGATTAATAGTCAAGTCAAAATCTAAAACTTCTAATGCTTGTTTCCCTGTAATATGCCCCTTTATACTTGCAAATTTTTCTTTATCAGTTGCTATAATATACATATTTTAGTAGTATTCTTCTAAACTGATTAACTTGTCATTTGGGGCCACTAATCCTGGTAGTCCTCTCTATTCAGTAAATTAAACTTAAAATGAAACCTTTGGATAGAAGTATTCAAGGTTCGACACTTAGTCTCTAATTGAGTCATCAGGTTCTCTTTCTGCAACACCTTCTTGATCTCCAGCATGGTTTTTATTCTATCCAGAATCTCAATCTACTCCAACTCAACCTTGGTTTTTGAATTTATAACTCTGATTATGTCTATAGATTCACTTGGTTTGCCTTTGAGTAACTGATTCACTTCATCAATATATACCAAAAATTTGTTTATGAGTTCCTCTTGTTCAAAAATGATCTTAATGGAGGGCCATAATTCAGTTATGGCCTGACTGATATCTTCTCAATTGCTTTCCTTGGCTTAGGCCAAAGTTTGAGCCATCAATGACTGGCTCCATAACTCTTCAATTCTTTATCTTCTGAGCTTCCAGATTTTTGAATTTCTTATGAAGCCTTTCATTCTGTTGTTTCTGGTGAGTCAGATCTTGTGAGAGTTTGTTCAAATCGTCTGCTGTTGATGTAGATCCTTCTATGGTTGATGTAGATTCCCGTCCTATTCTGGACACTATAATAGGAATATCTGTGATGGGAGTTATAGCTAAATGAGTAAATTTCTCTTTGTCCTTAAGTAATTTCTCAATTGTCTCCTCCATAGTCTTTATCTACACATTCTTCTCAATTATCAATTTGATCATTTATTCCTTGTGTTGTTCACTTTATTCTATCTCCTTGGTCTCGGGGTCCTATGTAGAAGGCATTTTTAGTTGCTTCCTCAATGCTGTAGTATCTATGTTTTTCTTCTTGATAATATCTTCAACAACTTTGACATCAGCAGGGTCATATCCAATTTTAATTACTAAGTCCTCCAATGACTTGATCCTCTTATCCTTTTCCAATATTTTCTCAATCTTCAATTGTGACTGCAGATTTGACAAATTAGTTTTAAGTTTTTACAATGCCATAGTAGTATTGGTCATGGTTGAGAACATCATCTCACTAGACTGCCTATGCATGTCCATTTGATCAATTGGATGTATCTGATTAGAATCAAAATAAAATACAGTTCTCTTGTAATCAAAAGAAACTTTAGGAAAAGGCACTTGATCTTGTAGAAAATCCATTTGCATTCTTCCCTTTTTGCTGTCGAAGGCTGTCAACAACCTATGCTATGAAGTAGAAGTCTGCTTCCAAAACTATGCATAAACATTTGCTTTCAAAGCTTTATTCTTCTTCTTAATTTCAAGGAACTTAGTGAAGACATTTGACTCCTTTGTTTGACTTGGTCCTGTAGATTGAGTGATCTCTAACAAATTCTGTGAAGTAGAAGAAGAAGGAGTAGTAATTACAAGTTCTTCTACCCCTATGGAAACCTATGAATCATACAAATTGATGATGATAGGCTCCTTCTAATCTTGAGTAGTAGTAGTAGTGCCTTTGGATTCAACCCTTGATTTCTTATGATAGTGAATGAATTATTTTTCTCTAATTGCTGATGATCATGATCCTTCTTTGGGCCAGAATGAAGTTGAAGTCTGAAGAATAGAAGGAGGTAAAACCTGTTCTTCTACTTCTTGAAGAGTATTCTCTTCCCACTATTCTTGATTTCTGAACATCTCAATCCCTGGTCTAGGTGTATGATTGTAAGGAGTGGTTTTGAGTTCCACCCTTAAGTCTGAAATAATGTTGAATGGGTCATAAGACTAGGTGAAGCTTGGTTGGAAACCCATCTATTTTAGTTTGGAATCTGATTCTAGACCCGGTGATTTGGTGTTACAAATGAATGATCCTACCTATGCCTTTACCTTGAACTGTGATCTCCTCTTCTGTGAAATGAAATTAAGCTCATCCACATTGATCATTTTCCTAATATATTCCAGAGAGAAATTCTCATTGGAACATATTTGGGCCACTTATATGGATCTAATTCACAACCATCTACTCTGATCTCTATGTAGTTCTGTTAAAGATACTAGTCTCATGTTCTAACTTGATCATTGAGATGCAGGATTCCTTTTGATTTCTGTACTGATCCTGGGTGCACTTTGACTGCTGAGAAGTTATGCAACTCGGTGAATGAAACAATCTATGAAATCTGAAAATGTGAACTCAGTTGAGTTCTTTCTAATCAATGAGTTCTAGTGAGTAACTGCTTGTTTCTCTTGCTGATCATCTTGCTTGTGCAAAACAATAGGCAACCTATCTCCTTGCTGAAAAATAAACATATGAATTAACATAGTGGAGTATTTAAATGCTCCTCCAGTAGTGATGTTCATCAAATGCTCATGCATAACTTTAGCCAAAAATTGATTGTAGTTATACATAAGGACATGTTTATTTTCTTTGTGAAAAATTGATAGATAGCCTAGGATAGCTTTATCTACCCATTGGTCTGATTTGTAGCTAACAAGCAAAAAATTAGGGAAATTATGTGGTTGGTTCTCTCAGGGAACATAGATGCTAGATTAGGAGGATTCTTTTTGGTGAGCTGAGAATATTCAAGGACAAAGATATAAAAAATTTGAGCTCTCTGAGGGAAGGTCAACTTATGATATAGGTAAATTAAGGCTGCAGTGGAGAAAATGCTAAGGGAGTCATTCTCAGGGATCAGAAGCATTTTATTAATGGTTTACGCAGTGATAGTTATTAGAATGTCTCCATTCTGAGCTACCACTGATCTTTGTAAAGGATTATACTTGGCTTGGCACCAGATAACTAAATCAGGAAATGAATAGGTATGAGGAAACATATACAAAGCTATAAGGGATTCCCATAGATTTATTTCATCCTTAGAATCAATGTATGTTTGCTTCAACCAATTATGCAATTTGAACATGTCGAATTCACATTCAGTATCTACAATTTTGAAATATTGGTCGGCCAATGGGATATGGTCCAGATCTAATGCATCAGAGGCCTTTGGGGTTTCTTGTGTTACAGAGGAACTGGCAGAAGGTTTTTATTTCTTCTTTGGAGCCATGTTATTAGAGCTGTAATGGTGGAGGATAATATAAAAATTGCATCAAATATTGCAGAGGTATGTTCCAAGGACACTTACTATTGTATGCATGGCTTGGAAGAGAATCTGTAAAACAGAAACAATAAATAGATTATTGAAAGAAAATAGTGCAAGAGTAGTTGAAGAAAGGCCAATGTAACGAGGCAAAATAATATTTAATTGTGGATTAATATTACCGCTATAAGGAAGGAAGTTGCTGATTAGCTAATTATGAATTTAGTGCATGAACAGGAGGTGAGATCAGCAATAAGAGGTAGTTAATGGTGGCAACATATACGCAGGAATGAATAGGTGGTAACAGGTGAGGGAACATGGCATGGAGTGGTTGGAGGCAGATGGCACGGGAAGTGTGACCATTGGCATGGTATCAGGAAGCGCAGGAAGTGTGGATGGTGGATTTCGAGGGGGGGAGCACACTAGTGGTAGGAAGTTTGGAGCGAGGGGGTGTGAAGCACTGAGGAGGCAACACGTATGTAAGGGGCCCATGCAGGAAAAACCATTTTTCATATCCCCCTACCGTTATCTTGTTTCATGATGAGGGGGTGTGAAGAGGCTTCCTTGCTGTTGATCTGGGTGGGGAGGTGGACCACCGTTGGTTCTTATCCAAACTTTATTGCTTGCTGAAAAAACATTTTTGTTGTATTTTGCAAAAATAATTAATCACCTTTTAAAAGGTAATCAACGATAACAAAAAGTTAATATAATTTGGGTGCATTTAGACTACCAGCCCCTATTTAATTATTTCATTAATTTAAGCCTAATTAATATAACTTATGCCAATTTTTTAGAATATCAAGCCTTTACTTATCCTAATATATCCTAAATTCTAATGTTCAACCAATATTAAACTGTTTGGTTGAACTTATTCTCTAACCTAATACAAAAATTTAAATGATCTAATCAACATTAAACAATTTGATTCAAATCAGAAGAAAAGGTTGTGGCATAAAAACAAGCTACACACAGACTTTTATTTATTACAAATACAATTTAGTTCATGAAGTGGCATTCAAACAAGCACACTTATAAAAAAATTGACTTTCTTTGATGGGGTTTTATTTCATCTCTTTTTTTATTTTCTATTTTTTCATACCCTCTTTTATAAAATAAAAAATCTTATAAAAAATAAAGCATGTTACAACAACACCGACGGAGAAGTTGATTAAGAAGGATGTGACCTTCTAGTATGATGAAGGATGACAAAAAAGCTTGGATGTGTTGAAAGAAAAGATGGTAACTGTGTTGATTCTAGTCTTCCCGGATTGGAAGAAAGAGTTTCATGTGCATGTTGATGTATCTTGCATAGCTTTGGGAGTAGTACTAGAACAACCAAGAGAAGGGGGAATTGATAATCCCATGGCATTTGCAATTAGGAAGATTTCTAAGGAAAAAAATAATTATAGCACAACAGAAAGGGAGGGGTTAGCTACAATGTATGCACTACAAAAGTTCAAACATTATTTGTTGGGAGCACACTTTAAGATGTTCAGAGATCATTCCACGTTGAAGTACTTAGTGAATAAGCCTATTTTAGGAGGGTAGATCTGTCGATGGTTGTTATTATTCCAATAATATTACTTCAAAGTTATAGTGAATCTAGGAAGATTAAATGTTGGGCCTGATCATCTATCTAGGATAGAGATAGGAGAAGAACCTATGAGTATTGAAGATAACCTACTTGATGCACAACTATTTGCAATTATAGTCATAGACGATCACTTTGTGGATATTATTCAGATTTTTTCCACTGGAATGGCACTTGCAGAGTACACTACAAAGAAAAGGAAGGAATTACTAGTTCGAGCAACTAATTTCTCGTCGGTTGCGGGAAACTTGTATAAAATGGGACTAAATGGAGTACTGCACAGATACATCCATGAACATGAAAGACAGAGAATTATGAAAGAATCTTATAGAGGATCACAGGTGGGAATTATGCAGGGAAATCCACTGCGTAAAATATTTTGAGAGCCAGATTATGGTGGCCTACAGTACATAAGGATGTGAAAGAATTTTATCAAGCATGTGATGTATGCCAAAGGATAGGAAGGCCATCCAAAAGAGTTGCAATGCCATTAGTACCATAGTTGACTTTGCAGGATTTTGATAAATGGGAAATTGACTTTCTTGGACCTATCGGTCCACCAAGGAAAATGACTAGTGAAATATATATAATCACCATGACTGATTATTTGACAAGATGGGCTAAGGCGAAGCTAGTAAAGGATTGCAATGCATAAACCACTACGAAGTTCATTTTCAAATATATATTGTCTAGATTTCGACTACTCAAATATCTTGATGAGTGACTAGGGGACACATTTTTTGAATAAGATGATTGAAGCACTAGATTAGGAATTTCAAGTTTACCATCAGAAGAGCACTCCCTATCACCCTCAAGAAAATGGGATAGTGGAAGCTTTCAGTCAAATTCTGGAGAATGTATTGACCAAGGTGTGCAACATAAACAAAGATGCCCGAGACTTGAGGATTCTCGCGATGTTGTGGGCATACAGAATGACATGCAAGAAATTAATAGGACATACACCTTTTAGGTTGGTCTACAGACAAGAAGTTGTTATGCCTATGGAAAAAAAATTTCAAGTTTGAGAATTACAGTTGTCATAGATATGGTAGACCATGACATGATGAAGCAAATAATGTCATATATACTAGCTTTATAAGAAGACAAATTCATAGTAGGATTCCATTAGCAATTGCAGAAAGCAAGGGAGAAAGGTTGGCATGAAAAACATATCAAGAAGAGGATATTTCGAGAAGGGGATATTATATTATTATATGACAATAAGTTTGCAAAGTTCCCGAGAAAATTTAAAACACATTGGTTGGGACCATATACTGTTAAGAACATTTCAGATGGTGGTGTTGTTTAGCTCGCAAAGTTGAATGGTCAAATGATTCTAGGACGAGTGAATTGTAGTAGATTGAAGATATACAGGGACGACTATGTCCCTGGAGCTTCACACTAAAAAATGAAGGAAAGGAAGTCTTAGTGCCACCTGCAGTTGAAAGTGGGCAAGGAATTATAAACTAATTTGTAGGAAGAGAATTCACAAATGGAAGATTACTGCGCGATACTCAGGAGTATGATGAAGTCCAAAGGAGTTGTGAAAAAAAAGTGGTGACTACGCTAAAGGGGAAATCTGATGAAGTTAGCAGGAAGTATGATAGTTGGAAGGAAAAAGGGCACCGTTAAAAGGAAATTACCATTGAGAGGCACAGGAGAAAAAATTTATGAAGCACAACTAGATGTATGTAGCCCATACTTGCATTAAATTAGCTAAATCTAAGCCAATCATGAGCCTGGGAATTCAAAATTGTTATAAAAACCACATCTCGTGCCACATTTTACACTTTGCTTCCTAGAGAGATAAAAAATTGTGTCTAATTATAGAAGAGTTATTGCATGTATGAGAGTAGTTTGTTAGGATATTTACAAAGAAAGGGCTAGCTGGTATCATGGAGTCACAAGTAGGAAAAATGGGTGAATGTACCCATGTCCCTGATGCACTTAAGCTCACCAAGAAATCTGCCTGTAGAGTTGCAAGCACAACCATGAGCACAAGTACAACCACAATCACAACTGCAAAATATGAAGGAGAGGAGACCAGCCAAGGTCTATGCAGTAGAATTGAGAACATCACCATGAAAGAAGACGTAGAAGGAAGTGCAAACAAAGAACGCGGAGGATAAAGAAAAAAATCATATGAAGAAAGGAAAGAAGCCAATGCAAAAGGAACCTTAGCAGATTAATGATAATGAAGAGGAGGTTGAATTTCACCATATGGAGACCCATGGTATTCATCTACCCAAGGAATTTACCCATGGTATTGTAAGTGGCATCCACTCATGGTATTTATCCACCCATGGTATTCATTCACCTATGGAATTAACCCACGGTATTTTGACATCCACCCATGGAATTGACCCATGGTATTATAACTGAAAAATACTATAAGTAACAAGTCACATTTTGTAAAAGGATAGTTGGGTCTACCATAATGCAGCTTTTACAATTATCCTCTATTTTAATTAAAAAAAAATCTTTATGGTTTTGTTTATTGGGAATTCACTTCTTTTTCTTCTGGAATTTCAATTTTTTAGATCTTGGGGGCCTCTTCCCCAAGATCCATTTCAATATTTTAGATCTTGAGGGCCTCCTCTCAAGATCCATATCAATGGTATTAGAGCAAGGTACGATTCCATGGGAATGAGGGTTTCATGCATATTTCAGTTTCAAATTTTTACAGCAATATTCAACAAAATTTAGGCACGCGCTGTGACTTCCACAGAGCACTTTCTTGGGCCAAGCAAGAAGAATTTTTCGTTTTTCATTTTTTTGTAGGATTTTTTTTTTGGGCAGTGAGTTTGCAGATTAGATCTAAAACATTTGGTACAATGTTTACAAAAACAAATAACGGATCTGGATTCCTTGTGAAAAATACCAAAATTCAAAAAAAAAAAAATGGCCAAATTGGAGTCTTGATGAGGGAGATATCACTGATTTAAAATTAGTTATGTTGTAGAATTTTTTTCTAACGACAACTGGTGGATAGCGACTCTCCTATCATTTTTTGAAGTTTTTGTGCAAAATTTTAGAAAAGGCATCATAGATCTAAGCTCCTCTTGAAAAATCACCCAATTTTGAAAAAAAAGGGTTGAATTGGAGTTCGGATGTGGGAGATATCACTCATTTAAAATCAACTATTTTTTTAGAACTTTTGTGGCAGCGAAAAAAATTGCAGCGTGAATTGGAGATTCTAGGGTGTCTAGATAAGGATATACAACACATGGGAAGATGCAAAATTGTCCTTTTGCTTCCAAAAATAGGTTATAATAAATATTTTGAGTTATATTGACAGAGTTATGTCCATTTTAATTCTAGAGCAACATTTAGAGCGGGTTCCCATTGGAGACGTGCCCTCCCACCCCACTTTAGTAGGCACTTGCTTCACATTCATCAGTTCCAGCACAGTAGCATTCAACTTGGGTTGTTTGAAGATGTGCCTTCCCACCCGAGGCAATGTAGGCATCTGCTACTTCATCAAGAATCAACATCATGGTTATGGGTCAACTGCACAAAATCGTTGTCATCGAAGTCCATTTGCTAGGCCGCACACTGTTAGTATCACAGTTGGTCACAAGCATTACAGGATATCTTTATCCTTAGATATTCATTTGTCATGGTTATGGGTTGTCATGCGGAATGAGTCGATCTTGCGGACAAGATAGACCTTCCTAGAATCTAATGAAGACCTAATGACAAACAAGCCAACCAGACACTATCTTTCTCTAAATGCGCTTTATAAATAATGGCAAACAAATGTGTTTTAAGGCCTACCTCATGTCCAACGCAAGTTTGGAGATGCCTTCACTCCTTTGATCCAAGTAAGTTCCTTTGTCACAAACCCGCAAGCAAAAACAAGGCAAACGATTAAATAGCACCTGAAGAACCAATATTATAAAACATATTTAACACGAAAGTCAAGGAGTCCATGAAACAAATAACATGAGATACTTGTTGAGAAAAATGAGCTTGATTGTATTAATTCAAAAGGAGAAGAACCTTACAACCTTTGCCTTGACGCTGTACAAGCGCCTCCCAGGGTCCAACAAGAAGTCTCCTCTACTTTGACAAGCTTCACTCACTCCCCAATGAAGCCAAAAAGGTATGTGATCTCTCCTCTTAAGCTCAAATAGGAAGTCTTGATTTCACTAGCATTTACCCTCAAAAGTTCAGCTTCTAACTTCTCTAGCCACTAACCCAATGCCTCAATTTATAGTGCAATGGAGGGCAGTTACTAGGTCCTCCTTCAAAGTGATAGAATCCTCCTTCAAAGGGATAGCTCCTCCTAACAAGGGATTAGCTCCTTCTCTTTTGGGATGCATGAACCACTTTGGAGCGAACAATCCACGTCAAAATTCCTTCTAGAAACATCTAGAATTAACCCAAAGTGAGTTTTTTTAGATAAAAATTGCGCCTTTTGAATTTCACAGCGGTACGCACCCTCCCCTTTACATACAGAGTGTATAAGTACGCAGGTATTCTGAACAAAAGGTGCGGGCCCGCAGGAAAAAGTGAGAGAAAGTGTGGAACCAGAGTTACATTGCCTTTTTTATGTCTTTCTCTCATTTCTAAAGCTTGTTCTGAAGAGCTGAGGTTTGAGACTTGCTTAGGAAGCTGGTATAGGTGGTGATAGACCTACACCAACTGCAAATAATCAAGGTGACCATATTTTTGTGTAACAGATTGCCCCCTAAAGTGCGAAGTCTATAGTATATGAGGATTTTTTCATTTATCATATAGGAAGAGTGAAGTACTTTATCATTTCGAGGATCATCTTGCGGAGAGCCTGGTTGGAACTTGTAAAAACATTCAATGCAAAATATATATATGAGATCATATCATTGCTGAGGTAGGCATTCCCATACTCAGATAAAAACTGACTAAGAGACTGAAAACTGACTAGAAGACTAACTACTGCTCTGATATAGGAATGATCTCGTAACACATCATAAGTACAGACACATGTGGACACAGTATGGATGCAGCCATCTGTTTATGAATAGTCCATAATATAATGAATACAAAATTCCTCGCAACTTGGATGGTGGAAAACTAGATCCAGGGTCTTCATTTCTACGTCCCGAATAGTACAATTCTAACCATGTGATTGAATGTGTCGAAGTCGAACATGGTAGAAACCGCTTGATTACTAGTCAATGATGTAAACTGTTAACAAGTGTGAGAGAAACCACCAATAATGACAATGGCTCTCAAAGTACTCGGCACAATCCATGAAATGTGATAATATGTGTTGATGTCGAACATGTTATGGAATCCTTTGATCAAAATTCAATGATGTAAACTGTTGTCAAAGGTGAGAAACCTGCCATTGAGGCATGCAGATTTCAAGGTACTGATGATTCCTAGATCATCTTTCTAGATAATGAGTCGAAGTCGATAGAAAGCGATCCGTCGTAGGCAAGCCCACGACACGAAATCATAGATCAAGTTGAAGAAATTTAGTTGCAAGGACTGACTCAGGGATGGTCAAGATGGATGACAGACATTTTGCAGATGAATGGCTTATTTGCACTGAGCTCTTGAACACATAACGACATGACAGATGGTTTGGTGATGATTGACCCAAAGTTAATACCCAGAAACCGGCTGAAGACTTTCAATATGGTTTGATCAACTGTTAGGTAAAGGATTTCCCAACCCAGGTGAAAGAAAGTGTCGTGTTCAAGAGTGGTTATAAAGTATGACAAACAGACTCACTTTTCTCTCTTTTCCCCCACCATTTCTGGCAAGTACCTCTTTATTTTTTACGCTTGAGGAGGATAACATATGCTTGATTATAAGCTCACCCTTCGGGTGAGTCCAACTTAGTTTAAATTGAACCCTAAGAAGGAGTGGTCTATTCCTGTTTGTAATTGAACAGGTCCTTTACTGTCGAAATTTTAACGAGTCCAGTATAGGAGAAACTCGACGTTTTTCATTTTTAGAGAGTCTGAAAAAACTTAAGAAGACTCCAGGGTTGACTTTTTCGTAAATTTGTGTCTCCCAAGCCCGAAAAAGTATAAAATAATACTTGAGAGAACCGCTTGATCTTTTACGACCAAGGAGTACTTTTCGTCATTAGTGTCTTTGATCCGAAAAAGTAAAAAAGCGATCAAGGACACGTCGTTTTATAACCAATATCGAATTTGAAACGACAAAAATCCGACAATCTTTTTATGTTTTTACGGTCGGAAAAGAGCTGTAAATGGACCGTCTTTTAATTCCGTTTTAACGAGTTTAAAAGAAAAACTCGGCAATCTTTTCATGTTTTAGGAGTCAGAAAAGAGCTTAAAAGGTGACTCTAGCGTTTTTGCCGAAAATGATAGATTTCGCCTGAATAATCCGTTATCCTGCACAAAAACACAAACATTACTCATACCTATTTGAAATAGATAAAAATGTCACAAGAATACCTTTTTAAAGTGAAACATAAACAAATTTGCAATTTATTTACTCAAAAAACTTATAAAAAGGGGTTTTAGCATTCATTTTTACCGTTTGTGATTTGGGTGAGGAAATAGTGCTTTTGCTTTGAAAACTTCCTGTGAGGATTGCGGAAAATCCAACTGTCGGAATCGGATGTTGTTTTCTCTAGGTAATCCACATCATCCTTCTCTTGTTTTTTAATTGTTTCATTTTTTATTTTGGTCTTTTATTTCGTTTTTTGGGAGGGTTTTTAGGCATAAAACTCGCGCTCGGTGTCCGGAGGTTTACTACTGCGGACCTGCGGACCCTGACTTTTTCTCCAATGGGAAAAAGCTTGAGGTCCGCACCTTCCATGTGGACAAAGTGTGGTCCCACGCACTGTGTCCAACAGGAAGGGTGTGGGCCTCGCCCCGAGGGTTTTTAACCCAGAAACTCTAAAAAATAGACCAAAGAAAAAACATTCTAGCATTCTAATTGATATTTTGGCTTGATGTAGGTTGTACACCATGCTATATTGGCGCGAATGAGAGCACGAAGATGTGGATGTTGCCGCATGAATCATCAACCTTCGCTTGATGCTTTGAGGGTGTGCAGACTGTACAAATACTGGGCCATTCCTGGCATGAGGGCTCAAGTGGATTTCTTGCAGTGGATGGTTGACAGATGGAGCGTCCAAGACCAGTGTTTCTTCATTGGTGGCCACCAGCTCGAGATCGAGCCGGCGGATATATATTTTTTGACTGGTTTTCCTAAGAGAGGCGTTGACTTGACTCTGTTCGGGGCTAGGGCGGGTGGCTAGTCTGTCGATAGCCTCCGGCTATAGTACTGCAACAGCCAGGCTAGAGATGAAGGGATAGATATAAAGACCATATCCCTTCCTGAGCTCATGGTGATTGCGTTCATTGTTACTAGACTTTGCGGAGCTGCTGCATTACATATTGCCACCGGATCCCAGATGCGTATGGCAGTTGATTGCTTTCAGGCACCGTTTTCAACTGGTGTGATGCTGTGTTGGCCAATGTGAAGGGCCAATTGACCAGGGCCAAGAATGGACGACTTAAGACTTTTGGTTATGGGGCTTTAGTCGTGAGTTTTGGCTTGGAGAGGGTTCCTATGTTGATCCCGCAGCACCTTACTGTTGGAGTTGGGCTTCCTCGAGAGCCCAGACTGATGCGATGGGTCGCAGTTATGGGCCGTCATCCTGATGAGGGGACCGAGGTCGTTGGTTCAAACCTGAGTTTTTCCAATGGTTGGAGCACTAGGTTTCTTTATTCAGGACTTTCCTTATGCTGGGATTGATTTTCGTGGAGACTTAGACATGGCTCTTCCTCCAGGAGAGCAGTGGGACGACTCAGGTAATCATTTTCAACATTTTCCTAATTTTAATTTTTTTATTTTTTATATCGTCTCAAAACTGATAGTAATAATTTTAAAATTCATATGTGGGTCCACAGCGACCAGCCGCTCTAGGAAACAACTAGTTGCACCAGCTCCAGCCCCACAGGACGGATCAGCAGAGACTTTGGCCGAGTTGGAGAGTCATCTAGAGCGCTTGACAGGGGACATTCCCGAGACTAGCATAGACGACATCCCTCGTCGACTTCAGTGCTATGTGATTGGAGTCCCCGACCTTTTAGGAGGTTCCTTTGTAAGGTGGCTTGTGCAGTGGTTTCATATCGAGATCATCACCAATGACGGGATTATCGCCTATTGTAGTCACACATGACATTTTACTTTTTGTACCTATCATTTTTGCCGATCATAAGGTGTTTTTCAACCTATGATCGAGGACGATGTATATTTGAACACACTCCTATATTATATGATATCATTATTATCGGCTTATCTTGTTAAACATGTTATGGAATGTTTTTAAATTTACTTGTATGATTATTGCACATGTCTACTTAACATTTGAGAAGCAATTGCATCTGCTAATGTATTTAAAGATCTTGGAATATGCTGATATTCAATATAGTCAAATTCACGTTCCAAGAGATGCACTCTCAAAAATAATCTTAATAAAACTAGATTTTTAATGGCGTATACTCTATTAAGCTATAATACAATGAGTTCAGAATCTTACCTCACTATCAAAATCCGAATCCCAAATGAAATAGATTAAGATAATAACTCAATCACTGCACTATACTCTGCTATGTTGTTTGTTGTTTGACCAAGGCTTACCCCATGCATAGATACCAACTCGTCAGAGAGTGAATAGATAACCCAAGTTGCGGAAGAAATATTTCGTGTACTATGAAAAGCGCCATCAGCGAAACCAATATATGTTTGGAGAGGTGTCGACATCTGCGACATCAAACGTAAAACCAAGATAAGCAGGAATAACGACGAAAAACTCATTCTCTAAGCTAAGCACACTTTAATCTAAAACACACCAGCTAGAAGAAAAAACTAACCTAACTAAAAAATCTCCACACTCGTTTTAAGCATAATACCTCTTCAAGTAAAGACCATTTCCTGGTTTACCTAAAGAGACCCCGTCAAAGTCTACCAATTCATAGGCCCGTTTCACTAGCTTTCGCTTGAGAACAAAGGGACCATGCCACATAGGCACGAATTTTCCGGCGCCTAATTTATCATTTTCTTGATCGTACAAAAGGACTAGATCTCCTTCCGAAACATTTCGAGGGGTCACATTTCAATCATACTGAGCTTTAATACATTTGGCATGAGATTCGATCGCTAATGCAACATCGCGGCGATTCTCATCTAGCTGAGCCAAGTATAACAAATTTCTTTCCTCTTCAGAAGTAGCTGGAAGTAACTCGATGGCCATTCCTAATGACGAGATTTCACACTCAATAGTAACAGAGCTTCCAAACCATAAACTAGTTGGAAAGGAGTGAACCCTGTTGATGTTTTAACTGAGGTTCGATACGACCACGACGCTGAAAATAGCATGTTATGCCAATTCGACCGATGAATCCCAATGATTCGTCGGATCATGATGACTAGAACTTTGTTGATGGCTTCAACCAGGCCTTTAGCTTGTGGATAATAATGGGTTGAACTGTCGTGACGCAAGCCAAGCTGGCCTGTAAGTTGAGTCATCATAACGTTTCGAAAATGATGCCCATGATCAGTGATAATCACTTGTGGAACACCAAACCTAGCAATTATATGATTGAATATGAAAATCACAGTTGTTTTGCCGTCTGCCTCAAATGTAGGCATCGCCTCGGCCCACTTAGTAAAATAGTCTACCGCAAGGATAATATACGCATGCCCCCCGGCCGAGTGAGGGTTACATGTAATAAAATCGATACCCCATTTGGCAAAAGGACCAACTACAATTATAGGGTGAAGAGGAGTAGGTGGAGCGTGCATCTTTCGATCAAAAATTTGGCAATTGTGGCATTTTCGGACTGCAATAATACAATCTTTAAACATAGACGGCCATAAATAGCCAGTGGGAAATATCTTTTGGGCAGTGGCATACCCAGACATATGACCGCCGCATGCTCCAGAGTGACAGTCATTTAGGACTTTTTCAGCTTCCTCACGAGTCAAACAACGTCGAAAAATAGAGTCCGCCCCACGGCGATAAAGAGTATCTCCAGTAATTTTGAATTGTTGGGACTAGAATCGTATTTTCCGACGTTCTGATCGTGAAAGTTTAGGCCGAAAGGATTGGGTTTGGAGATAAACGATGATATCTCCATACCACGGATCTAAAGTGCCGATTAGAAACAAGGATTCGTCCGTAATGGGCTCCTCTGCCACAGTTTCCGTGTCAGCACGCGGGAAGTCACACATTAACTCCGCAAAAACTAAGGATTTCTTTGACTTATACTTTTCAAATTCCAAGTCGAACTCCTGCAAGATGACAATCCATTTGGAGTACTTGCCCCCAAACAATTGCTTGGTCAAAATATAGATCATAGGTTTGCAATTGGAAATAATTGTAGTCTTGCGTAGTAAAATGTAATGACGAAAACATTGGACAGCTTGAACAGCGGCCAATGCCAATTTCTCCACATGTGAGTATTTTAGCTCAATTAGATTTAACGTGCGACTAAGGTAATATATCACATGTTCTGTACTGAATTCATCTTCCTAAACTAACACCATTCCGATGGTGGAATAGGAAGCGGCGAGATACAAGAAGTAGTCCTGGTTGTAGTTGGGAGGATGTAACAGCGGTGCATGGG
>APFE030016719.1:36106-55886 GCA_000404065.3 Pinus taeda | reverse complement strand
TCTACATGTTTTTGTTGACATATATGTATCAAAAATTAAAAAATATAAAAAATATACATATTTTTAAAAAATCGCTCCCGGATTCGCTCCCAAACCGGGAGCTTCTGAAAATGGTCGCTCCCGCTCCCACTTCCGCTCCCGCTCCCAAGTAACATTGCTCCGGCAGCTTGGACGCAGTTTAGGGAGAGGCCATTTCGTCACCATTCTGAGTGTATTATTTCACTTGCCTTGTACAAGTCAAGGTGCTATCTTTCTGATCACCTCTTGTACTCTGCCCATTCCTCAGTATAATAAAATGGCTTAGTAGTGCTCTCTGCATTTCTTGAGTATCTGCTTATATTCCATGTATACATTATTGTATGTTGCACTACTGTTATTTTTATCTCTTTGAGCTTCCCGGCTACTATACCACTTGTGTGTTTTTCTCCTATACTTTTAGACAGAGTCTGGAAAGGGCCAGGTAGCCTCCAGATCTCGTCCTCTTTTCAGAGGCGACATATCTGGTAAATGCCCTCCTAGTCCATCTCTGGTTGGAGTTTGCTTGTGTTTGAGGGATATCCCTGAAAATGGATATTACAGGGACTTTTAGGGGTTTAATACTATAGGTTAGTGTTAATATGAAAATATGAGTAGAAAGGGAAAATATACGCGAAAAGGGGAAATATACTAAGTATTTTGCGTTTCATGGGTTATTTGTTTTTTGCATATATACATCAATACTTAGGGTAAACATATTTTTGTGGGTTTTTCGGGTAAAAGGGGATTTAACATGGGATTTTCACTTTTCCTAGGCAAAAAGGATTTTGACCTTAGGAAAAGGGGTTTTTTATGGAAAGTGGATGAATATGAACTGTATGAAGTTGGAAGGGGAAATTAGCAAACATAAGGATGAATGGGGATGAGGGAAGTTAATTAATTGATCAAATAGACCTTCATTTGCTTTGTGTAATTGCCTCATGGACATTGAAACATATGGTAAAACATGATAAATGTACATTTTGTCCAATCAATCATCAAACTTCTGCAACCTTTCTTCTACTTACCCTTTGCTTATCCTATCATTTTTTCTTCACTTAATGGGTGCATTTAAGCTAGCAAACCCTTTTCATTTATTTTTATTTTACAAAACCAAACTATCTAATTGTAACCTTAGAACATCCAAGGGCTCAAATTAAAATGATGAGCACCTTATTATTCTCTACCTGACTACTAATCTGCCAAGATTAAACAATTTGGCCAGATCTTTATTCTCTAATTATAACATCAAATTTAAAGCATGAAGCAGTCAAGATTAAACTATTTGCCTGTCATGGGTTTTGGCATTTATGGCAAGCTGCACACAACCATTATTTTGTAGAAACAATAGTAGTGGCATTTATACTTGCTCACTTTTAGAGTTTATTTGTTTTCTTTTCTTTCTAACCTAACATTTTATTTTTGTCTTGATTTTTTAGGACATCTAACCTAATATTTTCTTTGATATGGACATCATCATCAAGATATTTTCATAAACATTTTATTCAATATTGTTATGTGCATATCCTCACTTGACATTTTTTCAAATATTCTATCTTATCAAAACCAAAAAATGCTACAACATTGGCTCCATCTGGGGACTGCTTTCTCTTGTAGAATGCAGAGAACCTGCAAATCCACGTGCCTTCTCCTCGGGTTATGGAGTTCTTGCTGTAAGAAAAATCACACTAACATCTTGAAAAGTAAAAATAAAACCAGAGTATTCATAATGAAAACTATTTCAAATTCTTAATATTGAATGTAATGTTTTAGAAACATTCCATTTATAGGATAAGTGGAATATAGCCCTTCAAGACTCTACAGCACAAAAGTGGTGTTACCCTTCACTTCAGCAATTGCTAAAGGTCCAAACCATAGATTGTCAAATTTTCTAGTCTTTCCTTTCTCTTCTCTCTTGGAATCCCATCTTAGAACTAGATCACCTTCCTTAATTCCCTTTCCATGGCTCTTCTGTCAAACAGGGCCTTCATCTTATTCTGTTATTTCTTCAATTTGTGTTGAACTTCATCTCTATTTTCATTGAGTTCAACAATCTGATTTATTCTTCTTGAAAAATCATCAGGTTCATCTGTTGAATCCTGCAGGAATTTTAAAATAGGGAAGGCGAAATTGGTAGGGAAGATTGCATCTTTCCCATAGACTAATTGAAATGGATATTTTCCAGTTGATCTCTTTGGATTAATTATGTTTTCCCATATTGCATAAATCAAATGTGAATCCTAGATTTTCTTATGATTAGCTAGAGTCTTTTTTATTACCATTACCAAAAAAAAAATTGATGCCTCTGCAAGGCCATTACCTTGAGGGTTGTATGGAGTTGAATGATGTAACTGAATCTGATATTTTTGGCAAAATTCAATCATTTTAACTCTAGAAAAGGTTGTTGCATTTTCAGTGACAATTTGAGTTGGGCAACCAAATCTAGATAAGAAAGTCTCCTCAATAAACTTAATTACTATTGTATCAGTAGCATTTCTTAATGGAATTGCTTCCACCAATTTAGTAAAGTAGTCTGTTGCAGTGAGGATCCATCTATGCTAATTACATGAAGTGGGGTGAATCTCTTCAACAAAATCTAATCCCCATTGAGAAAAAGGTGTTGAAATTGTTGATGGAATGGGTGGAAGAGCTGCTAATTGTTGTTTACCAGCAAACATTTGACAAGGAACACAACCTCTGACCTTTGCCCCTACTTGTAAGAACAATGTGGGCCAATAAAATCCTCCCCTCAAAATATTATATGTTGTTGCTCTCCAAGCATCATGTCCCCCACAAAATCATGTATGAAACTGATCAATGATTCCTTTAGTTTCTGATTCTGTTAAACATAATAACGAAATATTCAGTGGATCTTTCCAGTATAAATTTGCATTTATAATGCAGTACTTGACTGATTTTAAGTTAAGGTTTTTACACTGGGTTTTGGAGAATGATGTTGGACACTCAAAATGGATAAAGAAATCTACAATATCTTGATACCAGTTTGACAACTAGAATTTTTCATCAATGTGTGTAGGACTGATCTACTCAGAAGGTAGAGGTTCTTATCGATTCTTCCCTTCTGTAAGGACAGAAGGTTCTTGTGTATTCTTCCCTTGTATTTCTAAAACATAATTGATTCCAAGTACTTTGCAGTTGGATTCAGCTAGAAGCTTGGCTAATCCTTGACCTTTTATTAGCTTGGTAGTCTTGATAGTTAGATCAAACTCCAGAGTTTGAGCGATCCATCTACCTCTTTTCCCATCAATGTCTGGTTGGGTTAGGACAATTTTCACAGCACTATTAGGGACATAATCTGTAAGAGGTGAATGTAAGACATACATTCTGAATGATTTCAGGGCTTGAATAAGGGCATAGGCTTGCTTCTCAATGATGTCATACTTAAGCTTAGCATCTCTCATAACCTTGCTGAAAAAGGCTATGGGTTGGTTATGGGAATCTTGATTTTTCCTGTAACAGAAAAAAAATAAGGGTTGTTTCAAAGGCAAAAGAGAAAATACTAAATGGCTTAGTATAATCAGGGCTGCCTAAGGTGGGAGCTTCAGAGATATCCCTTTTTATTTGTGCAAATGCATGCATAGAAGAGGCAGTCCATTTGACTTCATGGTCCTTTCGGAGCATGTCAGTTATATCTTTTACAATCTCAGCATAATTTGGAATAAACCTCCTTAGAAAATTAATCTTTCCTAGAAAATATTGAATCTTCTTCTTGTTTCTAGCTAAGGTCAATGTTTCAATGGCAGATACTCATTTGGTGTCAATTACTACTCCCTCCTTTGAAATTATATGGCCCAACAGTCTTCTTTCTTTGACAACAAACAAGGACTTCTTAGGTTTCAATGATATTCCAAATTTTCTGCACCCGTCAAAAACCTTCATCGAGTGGTTTAGATGTTTCTGATGAGATTTAGAAAAAAATGTTATGTCATCAAGATAAATAACCACAAATTTATTTACCTAACCTATAAAATCTAAGTCCGTAGTTCTCTGAAATTTTTCTCCAGCATTGGTTAAGCCAAATGGCTTCCTATCGTACATGAATGTACCCCACGGTGTAGTAAAGGTGGTCTTCTCTCCGTCTCTTGTATCAACATTCACCTAATTGTAACCTGAAAAACCATCAAGCATAGAAAGTCTTTGTGCTCCTGAAACCAATTGAAGTAACTGATCCATTTTGGACAAAGGATAATAATCTTTTAATTATGCCTTGTTCAAATTTCTAAAATCCACATAGTGTCTTATTTCTCCATTTTTCTTTCTAACAGGAACTAGATTTGCAACCCAATTATAATATCTAAGAGGGACGATGATCTGAGCATCTAGAATTCTCTTAATCTCCCTTTCTATAGTTGCTAGAAGGGCTGGATTTATCCTTCTATGTTTCTGTTGATAAGTTTTTACTTCTGGCTTCAAAGGAATCTTATATTGTATTAATGAAGTATCATAGGTCTTTAGATCAGCATAAGTCCAAGTAAAAACATCCTTATAATTTTGCAGTAACTCAAGATATTGAGCTTTGATCTCAGGGTCTAGAGATGCACATATTTGGATGTTTTTGATATCTTCATCAGTTCCAATGTTAATCTCTTCTATGTCATCTTCTGAAGAAATGGATTAAGGGTTTCGGAGGACATCATTTTGATCAAACAGTTTTTCTAAAGGAATGAGTCTTTTTGGAATGAAATTATTAGATAATTGAATAATGTCATGATTAGCAATTTGGGTTTTAAAATCTGAAGTATCATTTCCTTCTGCATTTTCATTTATTTCAGTTCTATCTTCATCAATTTGTAGAAATGAAAAATCATATATTACCTGTAGAAATGATTTCAAATGTTCATCATCTTCGAATATTTGCCAATGTTTCAGATTATCTGGGATAGATGGCCTATATTTGGCTTGTATCTAATAGAGTACATCAGTATGATCATGAATTTTAAAAGAGATAGCAGAGACAACTAAGGCATCTGCATGAATATTATGATCTCTGGGAATATGAGTCAAATTAAAAGAATCAAAGAAGTTTTCAACTGAATCCCATACTTCATTTCGGTAAAACCTAAGTCTAGGGTGATTGGTCTAGAAAAATTTCTTACTTGCTTAACAATAAGTTCTGAATCAGGAAAAACACTTAATTTTTGAACTTTTAAGCTTTTGGATAATTGCAATCCTAAAAGGAAAGCTTCATATTCAACCACATTATTTGTAACTTCAAACTCTAATTTACATGATTGGGTTATATTTTCTTTTTTAGGTGAAATTAAAACTACTCCATCTCCTGCCCCTTCTTTCGTGCAAGAGCCATCAAAGAACAGTTTCCAAATATCAGTTTGGTTTGGTTCAGGATTTTCAACTACATCTTCAATTTTGACTTGAGTTTTATGTTGGTTTGAAGTGAGTTGAAAACAACCAAAGTCTTGATCTATTACATAAATTGGATGGTTCCTTGGCTGGTCAGTTTTACAAACAGTATGTACAAATTACCTCTCTATATAATCTTAATTTTTGTCCTCCATAAATAGGAAAAGTAGCATATGACATATCCATCTGTAGAGTTCCCCCAAATTTGGCACAATAAGACCTAGAAAGGAGCATTCCAAACTTGGGAGGGATATCTGTGACAAAAATATCAAGTAGAACAATTTTCACTGGAATTTGGGCAAGGGTTACCATTGGATCCTTGATCAATCCCAAACAGGGCTCCCTTTTAGAATCAAAGGTGTACACGTCATGGTAGGATCTAGTTATGTCAAGTTTCAAATGGTCCATGATAGATTTTGGCATAAATTTGTGTGATGGTCCTAAATCAAGCATACAATTATACAACATGGAATCATTTTTCTTAAGATTTACATAGAAAGGAGGCACTATCTCATCTATCATGTCTGAACTAGGGCCAAAAAAACTGCTGGTTTTTCATCTTGCAGACTTATGAAATCCCCTTCAACATAAACTGAGGTATTTTGTATCCATTTTGTGACTTGGATTTTGTAACCAGGGTTTTTAGAAAGTTCTAACAGTGGAATTGGGATCTTAACCCTCTCTAATTCTTTTTCAACATTAAATATAGTCAAAATGTTTTTACCAGTTTGGGTAGTATCAATTGACTAATCTAAGGGCTGAATAAGAGTTGTTTGAGCTTCAGCAATTTTTGTACGTGGTTTAATTACTGTAATTTCCTTTGGAGGTCTCCCAGGACTAGGCCTAGGCCTAAGATCATACCTCTTGTTTAACTCTGCAATTAAAAATTCATAGAAAGCGTGATATTTAGAGACCTGTGAAGCTTACTGGTCTTCTTGAACCTGATTCTGTTGTGAGAGAGGAATGATGAATGTTTGATTGGAAGAAGAATCCATACTATTAATATCTTCAATAATTGTCTTAGTATCATCATCAGGTTTTTGGTCATCTATCAATCGAGGAATAGGAACCCGTTGATCATTGCTAGGTCTCTAAAGAATTTGTATTGGTGGATTTCTTTTATACTGACCTTGATTTTGGTTTTGGGGTCTAGTAAATGTTTGTTATACTATCCTAGGTTGGACCTCAATATTTGAAATCCTATTTGATAGGTTTCTAAGAAGAGATGTTATTTCATCTATTTTTTAGTCTTCTGATTTAGTCTTAGAGGAACTACAGGCTTCTTGAATAGATTTGAGTTTTCTTTGGACCTTTTCTTCCTTAAGTTTTAAAGAAGTTGAGGCTTCCCTATTCGTTTCTACTTCTATAGAATTTGTTTGCATATATTCAAGGGTTCTTGAAGTTCTCTCTTGTAGCATAACAGAAAAGTCATCATCAAAAGCTTTAGAAAATCTAGACTTATCTGCTGCTACAGGGGGCTTACAATTAGTAGGCATTTTGTGATAGAGTTTATTGAATGTTTTGATAAAAACTGATAGTGGTTCACCAAAGTTCCTTTTAAGCTCTTTAAATTATGTGAGGAAGTAAAGAGGATCCCTTTTCACACCCCATTTATTTTTAAATGTTGTTGTAATTTCTTCCCAATTTCTAATGGAATTTGTTGGTAACCGCCTAAAGCAAATCCTCACATTTCCTTCAAGTGACTGTACAAACAATCTCATATAAACATTTTCTTGTTCAATATTCATGTTGTCTGCAAAGTCTAGGAAAGCTTGAAGATGGTCCTCAGCTGAGGGACCAGTTCCTCCATTGTACTTGGGAAGGTATTTTAAGTATCTAGCTAGGAATGCATCAAGGTTATTAGGTAAGACTAAGGAAGCATATCTAGCCTACACAATAGGTCGAAAAGTCGTGATAGTAGGTGGTGTATGAGGTGCTTCAGGTGTATGAGGTTTTCCAGGTGGAGTATGAGGTGCTTGAGGTGTATGAGGTTTTCTAGGTGGAGTATGAGGTCTTTGTGTGGATTTAGAGGATGAAGAAGAAGTAGAGGAAGAAGATGGTGATTCAAGGGTTGATGAACTAATTGGAGGTGAAGGAGGAGGAGATCTCTTGAAAGACTTAAAAGGAGTCTTAAGAACTAACTTTGGGACCTGTAAAGGAATACCTTATTTTGTTTCAAAAAGAGGATTGGTATATATAGAGAAGGTCTCCTCAGGTTGTTCATAAGAATAAGATTTAGGTCAGTCAAAAATGGAAGGAAATGGATAGGTGGTAGGGGATATGAAATATGTGGGTTTATATTCTGGTAGATTAACACCCAAATCAAATTTAGTTTTAGGTCATCTTGGTGGTAGTGTGGGTATTGGATGAGATTCTAATGAATGAATAAGTTAGGCTTACTTAAAATAAACTCATTTATTTAGAAGTTCAGCAACCCTAGGTGATAAATGGGAGTAATCAAGATCAGATGGGATATTACTATAAGGATCAAATGATTCTAATTCTTCAGACTGTAGGACTAAAGAAGAAGAAGAAGATGGTTGGTGTCCTCTTTTAGACCTGGATTTTCTCATAATCTTTTCAGGATCTGATGAAGGACTAACTATGTTAGCTTCTGAACTAGATCTGGTGTGTTTAAAAGGTGCCAGCTTGGGAGTGTGGAGTCGCCTAGGTGAATGATTTTAACCTTTCTAAAACCTTTAATCACCTTAAAGGAAAAGAATGAATGAATATTGTTTTCCAAGGGAAACTTAAAAGAAATTCTAATCCCCGGAAACGACGCCAGTCTGATGTTGTACCTCTAAGATAGTATTAGGTCAGATACCAATGCTAGAGCATATAAACTAATTGTTTTGGGGTTTTTGGTTTTAGCTTTGGAAGACCGATGAATGAAGATAGATTTAGAATTGAAATACTTAATCATTTGAATATATTAATATCTCAACAAAGGGATACTATAAATCTTTACATAGTGATATAGATCAAATAGTGGTGAGAAGAAGACAAAATATAATATGATTATCACAGTTTCCAGACTGTAGAACAGAACAATCATAAGTATGAAAACCTTCTAAACTACATTCCAAATATTCAAGGCAATATAATTAAGCTTACAAAAGATACTGATGATTTATTGATTAGAGGGGATTAGATAAACAGACAGTTCTTTAGTCCATTCTCTTAATTGATGATCACTTCAGGAGCTTATAGGAATAAATTGAGACACAATTATTCCTACCTAGATATCTCTATAAGTCATAAGCATATGAAGAAAAACATAATGATTGATAACTGGAACAACTTATAGGATAAAACAAACTGTGTAAAATGAAATTTAGAATCCTCTGTTTTGTATTAAGGTTCCAGAAAGACTGAGTACATCAAGTGTCTACAAAAGCTTCTTTCAAAGTTGAAACCAGGTTCAAAGTAGAATGAACAGTCACAACTTAACAAGAAATGAACAACGAACCTTGAACATTAAACCTATAAAAACTCGAGAAGAGAGTTATTTATACAATAATGAAACTAAAAAAATATCCTAAAACTAATTAAGATTTATTCTAGGAAAGGAAATATCTTCATGCAAGAAGATAGGGGTAGCTATTGAACTGCTTCTTTCTATCCCTTTTATTTAGGTTCTGCTGGATTTGTGATTTGATATTTTTCCCTTTAAGCTACTCGATTGTTTGTATCCTTTATGCTGGTTTATTCCTGCATTTAATCTTTCATCTGATACTCTTTAAACTTTGTGAATATCCTTTGACCCTACTGAGTAACATTTACTGTGTTCCTTTTTACGTTTCCTGTGCATTTCAGGTTTTTATTGTGTTTTTCAACAGTAAGATCTTAATATTTTTCTTCTAACTATATGCAAGCTTTTTCCTTTGTAAGCCTGGAACAAGAGTTTTTACCTAGAAAACATAGGTGACAGAGAAGGTTTTCAATGGCTTTATTGGGCTTGAAAGGTTATTGGAAGGAGTCCATAGTGTATTGGAAGGTAAAACAATGGTTTTATTGGTTGTAGAGGCTTATGGAGGTTTCACTATGAAAACAGGCGAAACAAAGCAAAATGGTGATTTTTTCCTTTAAACGGAAAAGCAGTTTACTTTTTGAATTATGGCGCAATGTGAACAGTGGCTATTTTGTCATTATACGGGAGGCGGTTATGGTTTTCATCGCACCGCTTATAAGGTGCGTGTAGTTTTGGGAGGGGTCACCCACTATAGTTTAGAGCCTGGCACGTAGGAAGGGGAGGTCAGTGGAATACCGCGTTTTCAGGTGGGTAATGCTCGGATAGAGAGCCAACCCGAAATCACAAAGGGTCATTGGATTTGAATGTATTGAATTGGACGGTGGTGGAGCGAAAGAGCGGCATGGAGGGGAAAAATGATTAATCATGGTGGTATGGGCTTTATATGAGTTTAAAACTGAGATTAGCAGGGTTTTATGGTTAAAATAAGGTTTAGGTCGGTTCTTCATTAAAATAATAAAAACATTTTAACAAAGAAATCCTTCACAAAACAAGGTATGGCAGACTTGAAAAAGTATGAACTCGAGCAGATAAATGACATTGGGTCTGGGTTCATCGCATATTGCAATCATCATTTAGCAAAGGAAGACCCATTGCAAAGGAACGTGATAGGGGCCAGACGTGACGTGGAAATAAATCATGAATAATACTATGATCGGGTACGGGTTCCCATCACATATCGGAGATCGCAATGGCAGAGGGTGTATGTTTCGGTCAAGACTTGTGATGAGGGCGGATGCGAAATTAGTGATGAATTATGAAATATATATGCATCGGGTCTGGGTCCATCACGCATTGCATATCGCAATGTGGAGGAGAGTGCATGCACATTATAAAGTTTGCGATCCGCCGATATGCAATACATAATTTTATATAAAACTTATGGTTTCGGGCTATTTAATAAAGGGTGTTAATAATATATGGGAAAGGGGATTTTTAGGGGTTTAATACTATAAGTTAGCATTAATATGAAACATGAGCAGAAAGGGGAAATCAACTAAGTATAATGCTTTTCAAGAGTTATTTTTCTTCATATATAATATATAATATATATATTTATATAATATAATATATATTATTATATATATATATATAATATAATTATATATATATATTTAGGCTAAACATCTTTTTGTGGGTTTTTTGGGTAAAAGGGGATTTAACACGGGGTTTTCACTTTTCCTAGGTAAAAAGGATTTTAACCTTGGGAAAGGGGATTTTTATGGAAAATGAATTAATATGAACTGTATGAAGGTGGGAAGGGGAGATTAGTAAATATAGGGATGAATGGGGATGAGGGAAGTTAATTAATTGATCTCGTAGACCTTCATTTGCTTTGTGTAATTGCCTCATGGACATAGAAACATATGGTAAAACATGATAAATGTACTTTTTGTCCAATCAATCATCAAACTTCTACAACCTTTCCTCTACTTACCCTTTGCGTATCCTATCATTTTTTCTTCACTTAATGGGTGCGTTTAAGCTAGCAAACCCTTTTCCTTTATTTTTATTTTACAAAAGAAAACTATCTAATTCTAATCTTATAACATCGAAGGGCTCAGATTAAAATGATGAGCACCTTATTATTCTCTACCTAACTACTGATCTGCCAAGATTAAACAGTTTGGCCAGATCTTTATTCTCTAATTGTAACATCAAATTTAAAGCATGAAGCAGTCAAGATTAAACTATTTGACTGTCATGGGTTGTGGCATTTATGACAAGCTGCACACAACTATTATTTTGCAGAAACAATAGGAGTGGAATTTAGACTTTCTCACTTTTAGAGTTTATTTGTTTTCTTTTCTTTCTAACCTAACATTTTATTTTTGTCTTGATTTTTTAGGACATCTAACCTAATATTTTCTTTGATATGGACATCATCATCAAGATATTTTCAGAAACATTTTATTCAATATTGTTATGTCCATATCCTAACTTAAAATTTTTTCAAATATTCTATCTTATCAAAACCAAAAAATGCTACAACATTTCCCAAATCAAAAGAGTTCCCAACACCACGCTACTCATCTGATCCATAGGCGAGAGTCTTGGGAATTGTAATATACCATCTTGCTAGTAATATTTTATATTCTTCCTACAAGGTATATCATGTCAACTAACCAAAACATAATAAACCAGCATATCTTATCATAGTTCATGGAGGATACCTCATCTACAAGGATCAAAAAATTAGTGATTTACATGTATAACAAAATCATTGACAACATATAGAAATATAAACATAATCATATAACCATATAGCCATCATTCAAGCTAGTGTCCAGCCATCAATGCATGACCATATCAACTACACATACCATGCCATCATGCATGAAAACAACCACCACATCATTGTACACTTTAGCACATGTGAACAGTAACGTGCATAAACAATGCATAATCAACCATACACTCATGAAGACACACTCCACAACAACACCATCAACTTCCTATGGCGACATCACTACAACCATGAACCATACCATACAAATGCGACAAGCACATGGTCTTACAACACAAGAAACACATATGCAACCAACATTAATGCATGAGCAACATAGATCTTATCTAGTCCATGGGGTGAACCATGATCTGATACCACTTTGTAACACCCTCCTCCCATATCTACCCAAGTAACTAGCCAACCAGAGTAGATATGTGATGCAAAGTTACTATGATATAATTTGACCTCCTAAGCCACCTCAAGGAATTGGAATTGACAGAAACACATGATACAGTCCTTCCACATCAGTAAGAGGACTCCCAAGAACCATCACAACCTCTCAGGTAGCCATCCCTTGGGCCCCACTAATTTTTTTTACCATTAAACTCCTGGATGCTCCCTTGATATGGGCATGCATGCGTTCAAGAGGCTTTGGACACTCCAACAACATGGATATGCATGCGTCGTTCTGGATTTTCCTACCCATTGTTGTTCTTGTGTATCTAGGATTTGAGCCACTTTTTCAGGCCCGCAACCCATGTCACTGCCCAAAACTAAATGACACTTCTAAAACTGAAATATGATAGTAAACAAATTATAAAAATGGAAATATTTGAACAAGGGCTTGATTCGACCCATACTAGCCATGACAGGGATTTCATCAAACATGTCACAAATATGTAATCTATAGGTTTAAACAACAAATATGAGCATATGGGTCTCATACTCATATGAGAATTGCTAAGAAGCATTAATGCCTCAATGCATTAGCTGAAATTTCATCCATTAGGCCATTGATACATTTTTCATTCATTTACAATTAAAAACATGATGAGAGCCATACATAGCTACTGTCATAATACATGTTCATAACCAGCATAAGAGCAACAAAAATACCAAGAAAATCAATGTTAAACACACACGGGAAGCTAGAACAATATGAAAGATAAACATGAGATTTTTTTATTAACAGGAGATATACATTTATAGTACATTGTTGTGACCGTTGGGTTTCACATCCCAAGGTCTCTTGGACTGCCTTGTCTATTCAGCTTCCACACTAACCCATTTAGGATTAGGTGTCCAACATTCCCCCCCTTAATCCGAAGGGTTATGTATGAGTCCAAGAAGAGAGATGAAATACAAAATGTGCAAAAATGCATGGCAACACTAGGCTGAATGTTCTCTCTGAAATGTTGGTATAAAGGGCGGTCATTTAAGGTTGACCACCAACACTGGAACGCTTAATGCAGTTCCCAGAACTCTTACAAAACTGGCAAGAAGCTGGAGTCTTGTGCTAGAGGAAGTGCTCCTATTGTTTTGAAGAGGGAAACCTTCAACCAATAAAGGGAGGTCTCACCCCACATAAAAGGGAGAACTTCAACCTGAGAAGGGAAGTCTCAACCTGTGATGATTTAAGGATGACCAACAACTTTGGAATTCTTAATGCAATTCCTTGAACCCTTCCAAAACTAGCAAGAAGCTAGAGTCTTCTGCTAGAGGAAGTGTTCTCAATTTTGCTGCTGGGATTCTTCCGAAACTGGCAAGAAGCTGAAGTCTTCTACTAGAGGAAGTGTCCCAGATTGTCAATTGAAGGCATGCTCAGGGGCATCTTTGTCTCTAGCTACAACTCTGAATCTGGTATGGGGGGTTGTGGCTCAAGCTTACTTGACGTGGCTTTGAAGCTTGTAGATGACGATCATTTCCCTCCTATCAGATACAAGGTGAGATGATGGAGAAAACTCAACTGCAAGACTGTTCAACACTCTGGAACAAGTTATGACATGTGATTGGAATATCTTCTTGGTTGTTGATGCCCATTGCCAAGAAGCGATCCATCCAAGATGAATCTTTGTTCTTACAGGATGTTTGTTTCTGAAGCATCTGTGTGAAGAATGATTGGTTTTATGACAGTGCTTACATGGATGAAGATCAAAACAGTGATCTTTCAAATGGCCAACTCGGTCACAGTGTTGGAATTTCACAATCTATTGTTGTTGTTGTTGCGGTGAAAAAGGAGTAGAATCTGGAACAGCTGGAGGTGAACTGTCATGAGGAGCAGGTGAACTGTCATGAATAAATCCAGCACTCTGAAAATGGATGGGCTTGGCGTAGTTTGGAATATGAAAGGACAAGTCCTTATCATATCCAAGACCAGTTCTGTGCTTATTGTTGACAAGTTGTTCCCAAGGTCTGATGATGGGCTTGGGAAGTGCAGACTGAGTTTTTGCATCTGCGTGTACAACTGATGCTTTATCTAAATGCACTGTAACATTATTGTCTTGCTGTTTATGGGAATCTATTTCAATATTTTGAACAGAAATAGGTTCAGAATGATGACACCATTGTTGTAGTTCTTCTTGCTGCAGCTTTGTCTCAAGCTGTAAAAACTCAATAGTCTCATGTGCATTTTGGAGACAAATTTTAATATTGGAAAAAGAGGTTTTGTTGATCTTAACCATCTCATCATCAGTGGAAATTATTAAATTATTCAGTAGTTTCAATACATCATCTATTCTATCCATTTCAGACCAATATAATCAAAGAACTGATGTTATCTTCAGCTAAAAATCGGTCTATAAATAATTGCAACTATTAGATGAGTAGCAGGATGCCAATATCACAAAGTCACTGTAGTAGAGAGGAGAGTACCAATTTCAATGTAGTAAATGACTCGATGCTTTGATGTACTTCTCAAATTATTAAAACTACTCACACTGTGAAAAAAAGAGTCAATCTTTGACTTTCTTTGCAAATGAAATTTGTCGACAGTCTTAGTAGAGCAATCTCAACCATGTTCTGTCCATTGCAACATTGCCATAGCAATGATCAAACCAACAGTGGTAAATATATAACAGTGTATCAAGGCTTGTCAAGCTCTCTGACATAACACTTAGCCCGTCAATTCAACATCATCATCAGACTCTATCCATCAGCATATTCAGTCAATAATACTTTGGTAATGCAAGACTTATCCCTGAACCCTAGAATGTGAACTCATACTCCACTTCATCAATACATGTCTATAGATCAACAATGTCAACAGTACCAACTCAATATTTTCTTTATCATAGGCATTTACAAAGAATAATGTGTCAATATTGTCATATCAAATCTCTAAATCTAATCTCTGTCTAATGCAAACAGTCAACAATACTCCTTGCATCAAATTAATAGATTACATCAATTCATAAATAAGTTCACACAAAACTTTGCCCTTGGTTGCTGTAGATGACACTGGCATACGTCGACCCCACAGCCACACAATTTCTGGAAGAGTCCCTCTGCAGAACTTTAACAAAAAACATATTCTATAGTTCTTTGCATGAATGGGTGGATTTCTTAAGAAAAAGAGAGCCTTGTGGGTGGATTTCTCAAATAGAGAAAACTTTGGATGCACAGAACGAACTGACCTCTATATAAATATATAGCCAAGAATACCCATAAAAATGGTATTATTCGTTATTGAGTAGATTACGGATATATATACCTCTGATGAAGCCACACCTCTAGTTGATTTCTTCCATGCATAAACAACACTCCTTTGCAAGAAAAAAATGAATGTCTTCCACAATCTGCAGTTGAAGTATAAACAGTTCGAGCACTCCTGAAGGTAGAACCAGCACGCTAGTGAAGAATGAGTTCAGCTCACTTACATAATGCACAATTCATGTGTTAACTTCACCATCTACGTTGGACCGCTACAAGCAGCTGACATATGGGCAAAAATGATACATAATTCAGGGTTCGATTTCATCATCTACGTTAGAACTCTACAACCAACTTTCATATGGAAAAACGTGATGCACAATTATGGTTTAACTTGATCACATATGTTAGACCTCTACCGATCTTAAATGGCTCTGTCAACCTCTCCTGAGAAGAGCTTTATCAAAAGCATCACTGTAAAATACATACATCCCAGCTCAAATTATAGTTGCGGCTTGTGAGTGAAAGGATCTTTTATCTATGTTACCAGAAAATTCTCATTTTGATCCAACCCCCATTCTCTTTCCAATCCCTTCTTGACACTACATCAGTACATCACTAAACGATTTTATGTGCATAACATTTGCTGGGAGGCAAGCGGTGGATTCAAGTTTCTTATACCATTGAAATGAAAATAGATTTATGCAGGATTAACACACCATATAAAACATATATACCACAACTTTGCACACCATAGAATTTCAATATTCAATGCCCATAAAAAACTATGTCTCCTTCTCGATCCAGCTATCCATCATTACACGAGTGTGCAATTAATACTTTAGGAGCAACGACTCACCTTCCAGGAATTGACAGAAATGTTAGGAAGAGTGGCAGAATTCCTGGAATTCTTACAGTAATGCATCACAAGAGGTTCACAGTAACAGGGTCAGCAATGAGTAGGCCTCCAAGCATTAGAAAATATAGAAAATCATGGAAAAACAGCTCATATCAAAATGCATTCAATATTCCCACTCAAATGCTGTGTCAAACAACAACGCGGCAGTTTAATACTATTTATAAGCTGGACCAAACAACGTTAATAAGCTGAACTCTTGCACACTTATGGTGTATACCATATACACAGGTGGTTCAATTGTTATGGACAGGTGTATACCATTCAACGTTCAATAAACCAAACGATTTATAACACTGAACTCCATTCAATATATACAACGTTAAAACAACATTCAAATGATTCAGCTACAACGCATTCAATAAACCATTAATATTCCACAGCGCACAGCATTTCAACAAGCGCACAACAGTTCTTGCGTTAAAACAACGTTCAAATGATTCAGCATTCAACAACGCATACCAGGAGCTGGACCAGCGGTCAATTATCAGCATGTCAGGCCAGTTCAATGCACAACATTAATATTCAAACGCATTCAACTATTATGGGACAACGATAATATGATATGGACAGATGTGCAGCGCTGGCAGAGGCAGGGTATCTCAAGTCTGAGGGGAATAAGGAAAAGTCAGAGGTCATGTAATGCAGAACTGACATATATATAGAGACCACAAAACAAGTGGCTCAATTAATTATGCAGGGCAGGAATACGCCTGCTCCGATACCATGTTAAACACACATGAGCAGCCAGAACAATATGAAAGATAAACATGAGAATTTTTTTTATTAACAGGAGATATACATTTATAGTACATTGTTGTGGCCTTTGGGTTTCACATCCCAAGGTCTCTTGGACTACTTTGTCTATTCAGCTTAATGTTGGACACCTAATCGTAAATGGGTTAGTGTGGAAGCTGAATAGACAAAGCAGTCCAAGAGACCTTGGGATGTGAAACCCAACGGTCACAACAATGTACTATAAATGTATATCTCCTGTTAATAAAAATAAATTCTCATGTTTATCTTTCATATTGTTCTGGCTGCTCATGTGTGTTTAACATGGTATCAGAGCACGCATATTCCTGCCATGCATAATTAATTTGAGCCATTTGTTTTATGGCCTCTCTATGCAGTTTATTTCTACCATGAAATTCATGAATATTTTCTCAAGAATATTTCTTCAGCTAAATTTTAGCTGCAACCTAATTATACTGTTGCTGGTGTCCGCTCTCCATATTGAAGCGCCTCCATACTCCTTACAATGCTTGCGCTGCCTTTGCCGTGGTGGTTTGACATGGTTTCATGTAGTATGCTCACTACTGGGCTCTCTATCCCTCTATCCACTCTCTAAACTTTTCACATAGACCAGCCTGCCCAGCCTGACATGGTATTACGCCTCTGCTACGTTTCTTCAATAATAACTTCGACAGCGCACAATTGGGATGTAATATCCACGGAAATTGCAGAAGTTAATTGGAAAATCGAATTACAATGTTAAGAAATGCAGTGGAGCATTTGAAGGATTGATGGAGGAGGTGTTAAATTGGGTTGAAGACTTCAAGAGTACTTGGTGGTCTGTAATCGAATAACTTCAATTGGATAGCGCTGAAGAATGTATCAATTTGGTAAATGAAGTTTTAATGTTCCAAATTTCATTTTCTATTAACACTATTCTAAATCCAAAATCATGGAATGCTAAAAGCGTTGGTAACACCATCCATATTATGCCTGTAAGCCATTAGACAATGAATTAACATTTGAAATTGCAAAAAAAGACCACAAGCCAATGAGTCTGGCAAAGTTATTAAACGAAGGCGCTGAAAGATTACAATCTGGCAAAGTCTCAACAACAATATTGCAGTAGTTGTATGAGGTTAACTGTAATGTTAATGTCAAGGTATGAAATCCTGGCATTCAATTTTAAGAGTTGGTAAGCAGAATGGGAAGAGCGCACTTATATATTTGATAATGGTTCATTTAAAATAATGTTAAAATTAAATGATGGGGCATTGTCTCATTGACTTCTGAGTATATGAAATCAGATACTGAAACCCATATATAAATGATTGTGGAAATGATTTAAGAAGAAGGGTTTGGGCTTAAAACTAGAATTAAAAGGGCTATTGTATTGAGGTTTGGTTGAGACAAAACTTGTGCAATTTAATGTGAAATGGAAACCATGTAGATAATGGCCCAGAGTGAGTGAAATGCCAAGATTTTTGATTGAATCCAGCATATGTGAATGTAATTGTGGTAATGGATCTGAATTATGAGAGCATTCGAAGTTGATGGGATTGATAGTTAAAATATGAATGAGGATGAAGGAAACTTCACATACAGTGATTGATTTTTATTGAGTCTTCATGAACCATGAAATATGTGAACAGGTGTTTGATAAGCTTCCGCATGCAAATGAAAAAATGTGAATTTGCCAAGAATTGAAAGGTAAGCTTCCACATATTAATTGAGATTGCCAGTGGTAAAAATTTTCCAGACATTGAGGTATTGATTGAGCATAGGCCGAGATGCATGTTCATATGCATGTGCTACTATGAAACCCTTGAAACTGCAATGTTGACTTGGTTTATATATCTGCATTGTTCCACATAAGATTATGAGATTATGTGCAATTCTTTCTCTGGGAATCTGTAGCTATTGAACTTGACTATTCTTTTCCACTGGCCGAGAAAGTGAAGGAGTATTTGAAGGATTCAAGCAAGTTTGCAGTTGTTACTGCCTCAGTGTGGCTTTGTATTTAAAATTCATTATAGTGCATTAATTCCTTGCTTCAAATACTTCATAAAGAGTTTGGTGGGATGATTGTAATCTTTTATGGAGAAAAGCTTTGTCGGTTGTTTTGTTAGAACATAATGCTAGTCATGAGTAAACTCTTATTTTCATGTAATGGATTGTAATCAGTGCTTGCTGGTTGAACTCTAATCATTTGCTACACATGCATAAAGGATATTGTTGTGTACTGTGAGTAGGTATTACTTTTCTGCACTAAGTAGTAGTTGTAAGGTGTAAATTTGACATTGAAGAAAAAAATGGCTAGAATCAGTGAAGCATTAGAGTTCTTCAAAACTCTAATGTCATCTACTACTCATGATACATTAAAAGTTAGCAAAGTTTCTCTCACAGATATTCAGGTCTATCTACAAAATGCACAGAAAAAGATTGATTTTTTGCAGCTTGAATCACAACTACAGCAAGAAGAGCTACATCAAAATAGACATCATTCTGAACCTATTTTTGTTTAGAACATTGAGACAACCACCCATCAGCAGCAAGTTAATAATGTTATAGTTCATTCAAATAAAGTAGCAGTTGTACATGCAGATGCAAAAACTCAGTCTGCACTTCCCAAGCCCATCATCAAACGTTGGGAACAGCTTGTCCACAACAAGCACATAACTGGTCTTGGATATGACAAGGAATTGTCCTTTCATATTCCAGACTACTCAAAGCCCATTCAGTTTCAGAGTGCTGGATTCATTCATGACATTTCACCTGCTCCTCATGACAGTTCACTGTCAGTTGTTCCAGATTCTGCCCCTCT